>PVIH01008139.1:6239-93948 GCA_004025045.1 Sigmodon hispidus
TTTTTTTTTTTTTTTTTTTTTTTTTTCTTTTATTTTGTATTTATTAAAAAAAAAACACACAGTAAAAAGAATTTAAAATGTGGAAGAGTTAACAATAACTATATAGAGGATAAGAATGATAAGCATGGCTTATCAAGGGGGGAGCTTCTGAGGGAGAAAAGGGAATGGCAGAGGTCAACAGGAAGATGTGGGGGAGGACAGGGAGGAGTACGGTGAATAAGAACGAGACAAGTACAGTGGTATATATGCATTAAAATGTCACAGTGAAACACATTGCTTTGTATATTAAAAAAGAAAAATAGTTGGGTATGCTGACACACATCTGTCATCCCAGCACTTGGGAGGTAGGAGCAAAAGAATCTCTGTGAGTCTGAGGCCAATCTGATCTACATAGTGAGCTCCAGGACAGCTAGTACTACAGACCTGGTCTCAATCTCTCTCTTTCTGCACAAAGAAACTGCTTGTTTACTATTATATGTGACTGCTTTTAAGTTGCAGTAGTGACATTGAGGAATTGTGACAGAGATACCAAAAATAAAAACAAAAAACAAAAACTAAAAAACCCCCCAAATCCTAGAATTCTTAGCATTGGTCCTTAACAGGAAGTTCACTGATGTTTACTATAAACTTACACTCTAACACTGAGTTAAATTCTCAGTTCCTGGGGAAAATTTTTTCAGTGGAACATAATACAATGAAAATTAATTAAGAATAGCTATTAACTTCATGAAAATGGGAAAAACTCATGAGTTGAGTGCAAAACAAAGCTAGTTGCAGAAAAGTATTGAGTAATATTTTTCAAGGGAATACTGTACATTGTTTATGAACACAATGAAAATCGTGTAGCTATGCATGGGAATGAACTATGACATTTAGAAAAATGCTTACTTTGCAGGGACTGGAGGAAGAATGACTGGGGGGAAAGACAAAGAGAACTCCAATCATATTTGAAACATTTTATTTCATTATCAGCTTGTAAATCCCCATTTGTTGTATGTCAGAGATATTTCATAAAAAATGAAATTCTATATAGGTGAGGATTTTTAACCTTGTAATCATTTTAGTACCGGCTAAGAGCCCCAGCTGTTCCAGTTTTGTTTCTTAATTGAGAGCTTTGGACCCTTACCTATCATGTATTGCATCTATTTATATTGCTCAGGGCATTTTTATATGAGTGTCGGGACAATGGGGTGACGTGGCCAAAGTCCAGCTTGTCTACCAGCCAGTCCTGGGCCCTTAGCACAAAGAAAGCATCACCAGACGACATGCTCCTTTACTCCCAAGACCCTGCAAAGTGTTCTCAGGGTACAGCAAACTGGATACACTTTTTTTTTTTAAATCTCTCTCTTTACTTTTAAGACCATTTTCCTGTGTAGCCCAAGCTAGATTTGACTTGATGATTCTCTGGCTTCTGCTTCTCTAGGTCTTCACAGTCACTTTCCAGACTGCCTGCCCTCCCTCCCTCACCCATGGGAGCTCTAATGTAGCCATCTGTGGCCACTAGGAGAAAAGGCCAGTCCTCAGCACAGACTGGTGAGGGGACTGTTGCTTGCCACCAAATGTGTACTTGGATTCTTTATATCTTCCTGGTACTTTTAGCTTAGGTAAAAGTTGGCCATTTTTCTCTAGCTATTTGGGACAGCACCCTGAAGACTGTGTTTCTTTAGTTCATTCTGCCCTTATACTGTAGCAGGACAAGTTGTTCAAAAGGTGAAAATTAATAGACCCACTTACTCTTAGTGGGTCTCACATAATATAGTAATGATAGGGACATGAGCTTTTATTTTTTTAAGATTAATTTTTGTATGAGTGCTCTACCTGCATGCACACTTTTATGCCAGAAGAGGGCATTAGATCCCATTATAGATGGTTGTGAGATACAAGGTGGTTGTGGACATTGAACTCAAGACCTCTGGAAGAGCAGCTAGTGCTCTTAACTGCTGAGCCATCTCTCCAGCCCTTGGGATATAATCCTTTTAATAGATTTTTTCCCTCACAGTACAGTCAAAGTCCTTTGTTATCTTTCTCTTTTTGGTTAACCTTTGACCATGAATCATTTTTACAATTTTTCTCATTTCATAAACAATAAAAATTTATTTTTAATAAAATCTATATCTCTCCATTTCAAAACCCTGAATCTTTGTTTTCATCTCAGTTACCAATTATAACAAAGTTCTTGAAAGTGGTCATAAACCACTTGTGAAATTTTCATTTAATAATCTTCAGAATGCTAGTGCATTCTAGTCCTCTGTTCAGACACACTAAATTATTCTGCATTTTAAATCATTATGTGCATATGATTCTTACTACTACTGACATTTCAAAAACACTTTATTTTTATTTGATGTATATAACTGTTTTTGCCTGAAGGTATATATATATATATATATATATATATATATATATATATATATACCACATACACTTGGATGCCTGATGCTCATGGAGGCCAAGAGCATGTCAGATGCCCTGGAATGGAGTCATACACAGTTGTGAACCATCATGTGGGTGCTGGAACAGAACTCCTGTTCTCTACTAGAACAACAAGCCACTGAGCCATCTCTCCAACCACTGGGAAACACTTCTTTAGAGAGAGAGAGAGGACAGACAGACAGACAGAGAGAGAAAAAGACAGAGAGACAGGGATGAGAAAGAAAGCATGGAAATGAGTTTGCAATACTATTATTATATTTATATTAATTATATTATCAATTTTATTGTATACAACATGATATAAAGATACTATAATAAAATATAATAATTATGTTAATAATAGTATTTTCATACTATTATTTCAGCATCCATGAGGCTGAGGCAGGAGGATGGTGAATTGAGGTCAGTCTAGTTTATTTAGCAAGATGCTGTCCACATAAATATTTCTTAGAAATGAAAGCAATCAGTAAAGCCTATTGTTATTTTAATACAGAAGAAAGTGTCCCTTAGGAGAAGAAATTGTGTTACCTTTCAGAATATTTTTAAGAAAGAGACTTCAAAGTACAATTAGTATTAACTTTGTAATTTTTTCCTTGCTTTGTTTAGTCATGAAAGTTGCTGGAAAGTAACAGAAGGGTAAAAACAAAAACAAAAAATATGTTGGGGGAAACTTCTGAAATACCAACTCCAAAGCCAAGAGTTGTTCTGTGATGATCTTAGTCAGAAGGCAGATCATGGTACCTGAGAGATACTGATGTTGTTTATAAAACCAGAGGGCCACTCATTGTTTTAAAAGTTCTTTTTCAACTCTGTAGTGAGGAAATACATCATTCTTAAAACTTGTCCATATATTGATTCACTAGCATAAGTGTATAGTGTGCAGATCCAAACTGGCTTTATTATTATTAACCATAAGTTCTTGGATTCAAAGATGATAGAATTTTTAAAAATATTTATTTTTATTTTGTTATGTGAATTGGTGTTTTGCTTGCATGTATAACTGTGTGAGGATATCAGACCTCGGAATTACAGACAGTTGTTAGCTGCCATGTGGGTGCTGGGAATTGAACTCAGGTCCTCTGGAAGAACAGTCAGTGCTCTTAACTTCTTAGCCATCTCTCCAGCCCAAGATGATAGAATCTTTATTTATTTATTTATTTATTAAGATATTGCCTAGGGGCTGTAGAGATGGCTCAGCGGTTAAGAGCATTGGCTGCTTTTCCAGGGGTCCTGAGTTCAATTCTCAGCAACTCCATGGTGATTCACAACCATCTATAGTGGGATCTGATATCCTTTTTTGAAACAAAGGAGTAAATGCAGATAGATCATTCATATACATAAAATAAATAAATCTTTTAAAAAAGTTATTGTCTAGGTCTTCATTAATTTATTTACATTTTCTTTTTTTTTTACTTGCGTGAGATTTCCAGTTAACTTTGTACAATACAGATATTTTAATACCCCTCTTGCTATGACTTAAAGCGTTCATTAAAAGCCTCTACAATATAGAGTAAAACCACCCAAAGGCATAGCAGAAAGCAAGAAAGGAGGCATTGACACAGATGTGTTTTTTTGTATAATAATTATGTAAGTGTTAGGCCACAAGGAAAATAAAAGGCCGGAAAAAGGAAGGAATGCTTACAATTAAAACACAAGTTGTCTTCGGTGTCCCTAGGGCGGTCAATTGGTATTTGAATGTTCTGTTCCAGTGTTCTGAAGAGCCTTGGTTGGACTCTTCAAAATCCGTGTTTTAGGATTTTAAAGTGAGAAAGAAGTGTGATTTGTGTCACGGATGATTAACTGCTAATTTAGCTCCCAAAGGTGGATGAAAACGGGTACTAAGATCTCAGAGGTGAAGAGAGATACGAGAGGGATTACGCTGTTTAATTTAGTGCAAGACTGAAACTCAAAAATTTGGGTCAGATACAAAGAAATGTTTCCCCCTCTTTGAAATCTCTCTCTCTCTCTCTTTTCTTTCCCCTGTTTGCAAAGCTCTCAATGCCCTTGCCCTTAGGAACAGTGGAGAGTCATTTGAAACGACTGAAAGCTGGAGACCAGTTTTACTTTTCAGGTCATCCAATTTAGGAGGTTCAATTTCTGCCGAGGGAAGAAAAAGACTGGGTGGGGGAGGGAAATAGCAGACTCCTGGTCTGCCGATATGTCTACCTTCAGTCCTCAACCTGACACGCAGACACAGCCAAGTCAGGGGTTTTACTTGAACCTCCACCACCAGCAGCAGGAGCAGCAGCAGCAGCACTACCTTGTCACTCACTCCAGAGAAACACGCCCCTCTACTCTTGACCAATAGCGGTCCCCCTATCTGCATAGTAATGAGCTCGAGACCTCCCTTGACCAATGGCGCTCCGGGACCAGGGTTAGTTTTGCATGTACCTAAATGATTTGCATAACCAGGCGGCCCGGGGGCTCCGGAGGCGAGCGTGCAACCCTAGAAGGGAAAAGGACGCCCAGAGCGGGAGCCACAGCGGGGAGGACGCGGACAGCCTGGGTGTTTGTGAGAGCCGGGGCGGGGGCTGGGAGCCGGGCGGCATGGCTGGAGGCTGCGCTCCGCAACCTTGAGGAGCCTTGCGGCTGGAGGAGGCCCGGGACAGGCGGCGATGGCAGCGCGCGGCCCCAGCAGCTGCTCTGGGCCGGGCCGGCTGGCCTGAGCCACCGAGCCACGGGGACTGCCCGTGCGCGTCCATGGAGCAGCGGGAAGGGAGAAACTGCGGAGCGCCGCGTCCTTGCGCTGCGGCGGCGGACTGCTGAAGGGAGCGAGTGCACGCGGACCGCCGAGGGAGCGGCGTCCAGGCTCCCGAGTCCCGCAGGCCGGCTGCCCCGGGGGAGCGGAGGGCAGCGGAGGCGAGCTGAGAGAGAGGCTCCGCGGGAGAGGCGGGCGCGGGCGGCGGCCGCAGCAATGCCAGGCCCGCTGCGGCTGCTCTGCTTCCTAGCCCTCGGGCTGCTCGGCTCAGCCGGGCCCAGCGGCGCGGCGCCGCCTCTTTGCGCTGCGCCCTGCAGCTGCGACGGCGACCGTCGGGTGGACTGCTCCGGGAAGGGGCTGACGGCAGTGCCGGAGGGGCTCAGCGCCTTCACCCAAGCGCTGTGAGTGCGGGCGACCGGGCTACGCGTTGGGGGCCCCCCCCCGGGGGACGCAGCAGGGCGGAGCCAAGGCTAGACCCCAATCCCCAGTGCCATAGGGTCCAGAGTGCACCGATCACCTGTGTGGGGGTGGGGTGGGGGGAGTCATTGGCTCTCTTTCCCGAAAGGTGGCCTTTCCAGACTTGGCCATTTGGATCTGAGCCTCGAGGAGCTTTCTCTTTCCCAGACTTTTTGGGAGCAATTACACCCCCCCCCCAAATTCTCAATGTTTCTAAGGCCAAGAAAGAGGGAGGAAGCTGGAAACGCTTGTCCTTGGCAACCTTTCACGAGACCTCTTCCCCCATGCGGCCCTCTGTTCGACTGGCAAAAGTTTGGCCATGGATGAGGGTGCCTAGAACTTGGCCTGCGTTTGCCAACAAGGCACGTTCCATGGGGAAGCACCTGGATCCCCCCAGGGTTCCTACTGGCGGAGAGAAAAAACCACCTGTACCTTAGAAGGTGTTTCCAGTTGGGCCTCATCCTGCCTGTGCAGTGTGGCCCCCTAGTCCAGATCCACTCACACTCAGGGCACAAGGGAGGAGAGATTCAGCCTTTTCTCGGCGGGAATCCTCTGACTGAATAAGGCGTTTTAAAGAGGAATGCTGACTTAAAGCAGAGAATGTTGGGAGAGAAAGTTCAGAGCAGCCTGCAAGGTGGGCAACCTTTTTCTGCCTGTACCTTCCCCAGCAGAACGTTTCATTTGAGCTGCCTGAGGTCAGGAAGAGTCACATAAATGGTTCTGACTCTCAACTACTCTTTCCTCAGAGACCCTGAGCGGTTTCAACATCTCAGGAAAGAGGAGAAATCTGAAATAGGTGTTGGAGATGGTGTTGGCAAATGCCAGGGATAGAAAATGGATAGATAGGGTAATGGAGGGAAGGGTAGCTGCGTGGTGTTGTGTGGCCTATTGCACGATTAAATCAGGACTGTTAGAGAGGAAGGGGCCCAAGAGGCCCTCGGGCAAAGGAAACTTCCTTTTTACCTTCAAGCTACCGAAAGAGACCGCTTAGACACAGCTTTACATGAATAACAAATCTTATGAAGGGAAAACTCCCTTTTAGGCAAGCCGGGGCATTGCTGTATTTCCAGGTGGGTGGTGGCAAGGCATTCACTGGCCCTGTAGGTTGAGGATAATGAGAATTGAGGCCTGTGGCTTTGCAAGGAGTATTTCACCCTAGTCTTTGTTTTTGTCTCAGTCTCAGGTGTTACTTGTGCATGGAAAGATCTTTTCTTTCAATATGATATTAAACTTTTTACCAAAACAGTTAACTTTGAAGCTTGCAGCGTTTTGCTCACGGGGATATATTAAGTGGCAAAGTTTGAGCAGCGTTGGGAAGTAAGGAAAAGAGTTGGTGGAGGAGATCGTTTTTATTTTCCCAAAACTCTGGAAATGTTAAGAGAATTCAAGGAGAAAGAGACATGACTGTCTCTGAACCACTTAGAAGGCTTTATGTATAATAATAATCATACTTAAAAAAAAAAACGAAAAAACCACCCTGGGATTTCACTATTTAGCTGATTTGTAAAGACTGTGTTTAGCATGTTCCTCAAACATTAACAAGTAGACTTGTTTGTCCTTTAAGGAAAAGGGCCTGTTTTACATAGTACCTAAAACCAGAGAGTAATGTTATGTTTTATGGAAACATGCTACTCTAGAGAGCATCATAGGACCTGAGGATTTCACTGGAGACAATGAAACACCCTATCTTCAATGTGGAGCCTTGCATAACTTGTAACTGCATAGCTTGTGGTGTGGAGAGATAACATTTTGCTGCAGTGGTCAGATGTGGTCAATAGGTAGTGTGATTACACATGCTAAAGACTCATTTTCCCCAGTTCCCCCGCTTTGACCCTTAGAAGTGTAAATATTAGATAAATGACTACTCTATCATAAATGGTTTTGAAGGGCAAGATATCTGCTTTTAATAATATGAAAACCAGCTGATTATTGGGAATCAGGAAGGGCAGGTGCCTCAGATCTGTTTTCTATTTGCTTTCACAGGGTAATTTAGGATGACCAAAGACTTCCATTCTGAGGCACCATTGCAGCTTCTGTGATGCACAGTTTATGCTAAGAGACTAGGTCTACAGTCACTGTGCCATTGTTTACATATCCTTAATTTCTGGGTCTTGTCACTTCTAAAATGACAAACTCCCAAACAGACGCCTTAAGATGAGACTGTAGTTGCTCAAAGTTCTTTCTTACCCTTTCATGACTTCCACCTTGGAGACCACACTACCGTCAGAACAGGGATTTCATTTGACTCAGTCCACAGCCTGGCACATGGAGAAACTGAAAATTTCTGGAGTGCATAGATAAGCACATAGGCTACACAAGATCCAGAGCTTCAGATCCAGACACTGTTCCCAAGAGAGTTTGGCAAACTTGGACTTCTCTGCATTTAGTCTTTTGTTCAGAATTGAGAATGCCCCAGAGATCACATACCTACTGCTCCTACTTTAGGCTGGTTTAAACTTGTTCAGCCAAACTATTTTCTGCTGAATGCTGCCTTATAAGAAGACTTGGGGGACAGAAGCAGATGCAATCCCCAGGGTCCTTGATGGGGCTTCTGCATTAATACCATTTGTAGTGACTGTATTTTTGAACGCTATTTTTGACCCTATGCCACAATGTATGTGGGTTTTTTGCAGTTTAGTTTTGTTACTAATGTTCAAATTCCATTTTAGTTTATCAAAAGGATTCAAGATTATCCCTGCATTGGTGATGATAAAGTCACTCTTAATCACCCACATTGCAAGGTTGTTGGGGGGAAGAGGTGAATTGACAGAGGTGGTGTGGAGGGGAGTTTTCAGTGTGTGTTTTTTGGTTCATCTGTTTTTGCAATGAAGTTTGAGAACTATAGTAATTTTGAGTATATGAAATTTTAATATCCAAGTTATGCCTGGAACATAACCTTTAAGATGATTTTTAAGGTCTGTTTCTGTGGCTTCTCAGGAGAGCCGTGGATCTGAGCCTTTGATCATCTCTCTTAGCTCGGACCATTAGAGTAGCTGTGTGGCCATTGTCAGGTCGTTCCACATCATTTTTTCGGAGTGTGGGACAATCTCTTTATCTGAAAAAATAAAGTAACTGCATTTCCTACATGATCTCTAAGCTGCTTATTCCCTGTAGAAGGAATTCTTTTATAATTTTATAAGAATTTATAATTTTTACTTGAAGACAGTGAAGTGAGAGTAATGTTAGAATGACCTCCTGAGACAATCTCAGGAGCAGCAGGACATTCTTCCAGTTGAGGCTCACTTGGAGGAGTTCTTGTCTGTGTTTAGAAGTGTGTATTAGAAAATTTTCCATGGAGACTTGTTGCAGAATTCATGAGTGGCAAGGGCACTGTGCTAGGGCAGAATAGCCCTGATTGTTTCCTGTGTGTATGGCTTAACACTTGGAAAAGAAAATCACTCTGTCTCACTGATTTGGATACTGTACAAAAAGTTACTCAGTGTCCTCGCTTCATGTAATTAGTCATAACTCAGCCCTTCACAGCGAGGATATTCTGTACCTGAGCAGATTTATCAACCATTTCTTATGAAATTGATGGTTACCTGAAGGGCTTGGAAGGACTTTTTAAAGAACCGGTGGCTTTCTCTTCTTCTTTTATTAGTATCATCTCAGATTCTCCTCCAAGATGTGTTTTCTTCAGTATAATGCACACCTTCTTTTACAGATATTAGTTGAAAGTATTTTCTCTTTCTGATTTTCAGTATCTACTCTGTATTCTATAACAGATCAAATCAGTAATCAGTGTCTGAATGTTAATTCTGTATTAGTAAAATTTGATTTTTTTTTGATTTTTCTAATTCTCTGCAAATTTCATTGTTGGAATGAATTGTTGAAATTTCATGTGTTAGGTTTATGCAAAAGTATACTTCAAGGAAAGGTCAATATATGAACATCTTTCAGTTTGGATCCTTTATTTTACATACTAGTGAACCACTGTGTTCATTAAGTACCCTAGAGAAAAGCGTGTCTATGGGAAACTGGAGGAGCTGAGATCCAGACCTGTCAATAAGTCACTGGAATAACCTTGAGTAAGTCATGTAACTCCCTTCAGGGCCCTAATTCCTACCGTTGGGAAAAGCAGACATGGCAACAACTCTTGCTGAAAAGAGCAAGACTTTGCTTTCTATTTAATGTAAATAATTTTCAATGAATTGGAGCTTCAGGGCCTTGCTAGGCAAGCACTCCTCCACAAAGCTATATCCATTAGGTCAGAATTTGAATTTTTATACATTTCCCAAGTTAGTTGTGTGAAGAGAAGTGATGTGGAGTCTCTCACCTACCCAGGAGATTCTACAGTTGTCCACTTCAACTGACGTCCTTCCATGGAATAGGGCATCCGTGTCTTCCCAAGCAGTGATGTGTTAGCTGTTGCCTGAACAGTTCTAAGAATTTATACCAGGGATTTACTTACTCTTCACTTCTTAAGTCTTTCTGTAACCAATAATAGTTCACAATTTCCAGTTTAGCTGACTACTGTGCCAGTTTTGGTGTCACAAGTATTTATTGTCCAAGTTCTTGGCTCTTAGCTTTAGAATTGTAAGGTAACATTTGACAGCTTAATCTCTCAGGAAAGATCAAAGATCTGTCTTAGTAGGTGGATCCAGGCAAGTTTAGGCATTTTCTTGGCCTCTGCCTTTGTCAGTCTGTCTTTCAGATTTGTATTTTAGTCATCTTTATAATGGTAGAGAGCACTGACAGCCTGCCAGTTTGGATTTTAGTTTCTGGTCTCCTTGATTGAGCTTATGCTGTTCTTTCTCTCTCTCTCTCTCTCTCTCTCTCTCTCTCTCTCTCTCTCTCTCTCTCTCTCTCTCTCTCTCTCTTTCTCTCTCTCTCTGTGTGTGTGTGTTAGTAATGGCTACTAGACTGTATTGTAGCTTCCACCTCTCCTTTGAATTGCTTTGAATCCCATAGTACATAAAATTGTAAGAATCATTTGGTGAATCATAGAATCTGAGACCAACTCTTACTTTTGCCTCTGTAAACATGTAATACAGGCGGGGCTGGAGAGATGGCTCAGTGGTTAAGAGCACCGTCTGCTCTTCCAGAGGACCCGGGTTCGATTCCCAGCACCCACATGGCAGCTAACAACTGTCTGTAGTTCCAGTTCCAGGCAAACACCAAGGCAAATAAATAAATAAAGTTAAAAAAAAGACAAAAAACATGTAATACAGGTATTGAAAAGGCACTATGTTGGTTCCTATACGTGGGAACCAATTCATGGTAATAAAAATGCTTTATTGGGTTGTTAATATAATACTAATATAATAGTTTAAAAGTTAAATCTCACCAAATATGCCTTCAACTTTGAAAACTGTAAGTAAGCCAACATATGTATTCATGATAGGCCATCGTTGCTCTTTCTGTCTGTAAAAGTAGATGTTAAAGTTATGGAAGGTCCTTTTTTTTTGGTAATGTCAAAGCTTGTTTTTAATAATAAAAAGTTTTGCTACCTCTGTTTAGTGAAGTGTAGTTTTTGGAAAAGCTTCACTGAAGGTGATAAAATGCTTCAATTTTAAATACTGGCAGCAAAGAAGAAAAATCTAGGGCATGCAAGCAATCAGTACTCTTACACAATGGCTAATTTGTCTGCCTTCTTGACATTTCTTTTGTATCTTTAAGCATCTGATGGTCAAACTACATGTCAGCTATCAGCCTATTGTTTGAAAGCGAGCAGTTCCTAAACTGAATTAAAGAAAAAAAAAGGCTTAGCATTAAAGAGACCGTGATTTTATAGTTCATAGATGTTTAATGGTGTTTCAACGTTCTAAAGTAGAATGTGGCAAGTAGACTGTATGTAGTATGTAGTAAGATCAAATACTTCTGTGTACTTGTGTGCAGTATGTACTGTGTTCATCCACAGGGACAAAGTTACTTGTATGTAGCTATTATTTATTTATTTATTTTGCATGCTTCTTAAACTGCTAAAGTGTTGTATGCTATGGCTTGGCAATTAAAATTTCTAATGCATGTTTGGGTTGTTTATTTTAGGTTTTAAAAACATATTAAGATATTTTTAAATTGTTATAAAGGCACAATAGCTAGGTCCCCCGAAACCACCATATTTGGCATCAAGTGGCTTATTTATTTGTTTGCTTGTTTATTCATTACTGTAATCTTGCCTCTTTAGGTGCAAGTGGTTAAGGTTTGGGAGGTGCTCTTTTACTAGTCTGGGCCCAAGAAATGAATGTTTAATGTATATGCACATTTGCATTTCTTAGCTTTTTGTATTGAACAGTCTTTTGGGCAAACCAAATTCAGAATCATGCACCTGTGGTAGCATATTGTCCCATAGAATATGAAAATATCGCCTTAGGGAATGTTAGCCAAAGATATTTTAAGAAGCAGCTGTGTGTATGGTTAGCTTCTGGGCTAGTGTTGTGTCTGTTATAATGACACATGTGGAAGATGCAAATTTAATATATTACACAATACTCAGTGATTCTCCGTCCTTCATATGAAATTTGTAGTTACATATTCTGAGTTGAGATAAGCAAAGGCTTTTGTGAGCCCTCTTAGCTGCTTATTTTGTTTGTTTTTAAAATTTTTTTTTTGGTAGATAAAGTTAAGAGCTTACAGTATAGCTGAAGTCAGCTTTGAACTTGTGATTCTTTTCCAGCCTCCTGAGTGACTTTTTTTTTTAACATTAGAAGAATATAGTATGTTTTTTGTTTTGTTTTTGTTTTTAATATTGACCATTGAAAGAATAAAATTTCATTATGCTCTGAGTACAAAGTATCTTTGGTACATTATTTAAATCATAATATAAAATCCTTAGGAAAAAATGTGAATTATTTTACCTCACCCCTATATTTTCAAAGTTCTAATTAGAAACATTTTTGTTTTCCAAAAAATGGACAGAAATTTGGCAAGCATATCGCTCCTTCACCTTGGAGTGGTTCTAGACATGTTAAGTGATGTGTCTAGAACTGCTTCAAGTCTAACTCTTATTCTCCATGTATACTAGATTGTATAGTATAGTGATCATCATGAACCACAGGATAATTTAGTACAAGTGATGACATTTAGACCTCCCCCAAGGAACTATATTAGAGCCGTTTTTAAACCAAGAAAGATGAATTTTAACATGCTTACTCTTTTCAGGGTTTTGGTTTTAAAGGTGCAGAGTGGGATGTGCCTTTCCAAGTTGGCAGTCTCTTCTGTGAAACTCAAGGGATTTGTGACGCTGATGAAATTCTGATTTTTCCTGATGCTCTTAGGGGAGCTATGCAGAGGCTTTTGAAGAAAGTATATACCCCATGAAGGCTTGACCCACCATGGACCTTTCGGGGTGTGAAAGCACATAGTTACTCTTAGGTTCTAGATTATCTCCCTCCCCCTGTGTGCAGGAGAATTCTCCACAGAACCAGAGAACAGCACCCCTGGAAACACGTATACCCCAGCAAACATGTCCTACTATGTCAGCTTTTGTCCGGTAGTTGGGGGAGAGCAAAAACAAGTATTGCCAGCTCTGGACTTTAGGTTATTATCCTGTGCGCTTCAGCATTTTGTTTGACTTGCTGGTTGTAGTTCATAATTATATTTTCTAAATGTCATGTTTGTCCTTTGGATCTTCACGGAACTCTCCTTACCTCATGTAGTGGAAATGGTCACAGACTTTCTAATACAGTGCAGGTCACAGTCATAAGATGCAAATATTAAATGAATTCAGTGTATTTAACATATTTTGGTACCATGATTTTAATAGTATACATTTATCATTCACTGATACTTAGCAGACTAGCATAAATCCAGCTTTCAACCTTTCTGTGGTACTTCTCTTCACCTATTTTGATAAATTTTTTTCCTAATTTTAATTTGTGCATGTATGCCTGTGTGTGTTGTATATGTATGGGCATATATGAAGGCACAAATGTGCCACAGCACATATGTGGGGGTACATAACAACACTAGGTGTTTATTATTGCCTTCTGCCTTCTTTGAAATAGGATTTCTTGTTTTCTGCTGTGTATCCCAGGCTGTCTGGCTCGTGAGCTTCAAGGGATTTCCTGTCTCTGCCTTGTATTTCATGTTTGCAGTATGTGCGCTTTATCCACTGAACCATCCCCTCAGTCCCCAATATTTCCTTTTGCTTTTTGAGACAAGCTCTTATGTAGCTCTCATCTAACTAGTCCTGGCTGGCCTGGAAATCACTGTGTACACCAGGCTGACCTGGACCTCACAGAAAGAAATTTTTTTCTTGTTGGTTTTCAGTTCCCCAAGGTCATTTTGAGTCTGTGGTCATATCATCTGCCCTTTTTACATCACTGTAGGGTTCCAGTCCTCTTAGCTAAGCATACTTTCATGAACAGACTTTCAAAAATGACTTTTGTGTTTTAATTTTTTGAGTTGCAAAGGGATCTAGAGGTCAGACAAGTCAGTTCGTCACTTTGTGCTTTAGACTTCCATCTGGAAAAAGAGAGCAGTTGCTTACCTCCAGGCTCAGGACCTCTCTTCAGCATGGCCTTTTTGACACAGAGTGAAGGCTCCAGGTATTGTCATTGCGGGGGGTGGGGGGGGAGTTAATAAGTAGTTACATATGTGTGCCATTAGTTTGTAATTTAAAATTCTGTATCTTTTCCTTTGGTTCTTTGAGTGTGTATCAGATTGAAAGCTGGTTCTATATGTCATACGTGAGCCATTGGGCTGATGGAAAAGTCTGCTTAACTACCACACATTTCCACAATATCCCAGTGAAGAAACACCAGTAAGTGTGTTTTATAATAATACTGCTGCCTTGCAGGTAAGGCTGCTCACCTTTTCACAGGAAGGTCTGTGATGGTGGGAAATGGCATCTCTTTGGAGGCGGGAGCCCAGAGGAAATAAGATTTTTAAACTTTGGTCTCTGGGACTTGGTGCTGCTTTGGTCAAATAGCGGGGTGCTGTCTCAATAGAGAAACAAAGTGTCTTTCTACAAACAGCACATGACCTTGCTAAGTATAGCCAGAACTTTGCAACACCAAGAATTTTCACTGAGCAAACTCAGCTCTTTGGGAATTCTCTTAACTATAGTTTCTCAGATTCATTTGGATACATCATGTTTGAGACAATTAAGAGTAACTCTGAATTAAAATTTTAGCTACATTCTTATTTCTTCACATCAACTGTGTTTCTAGAGATATATAGGACTTTTTCTTAAAAGTATTTTGAAAAGGTAGTTTTACTGGTTACTGGATATACATGTATGTGTTTATGTATATATATGCATATACACATATACAAATATGATGTTCATGCTTTGTGGATAAAGATACACTTATTTTAAGTAATTTTAGAAATAACATTCTATCTAAAGATATGTCATTTTTAAAATGCTGTATAGCATTTTTGGTGCTGGGATTTAAACTAAGGGCTGTGTATGTGCTTAGCATATGCTTGGCTACTAAATTGTGTCCTTGTCCTTGGTATTTTTGTTTGCTTTTATTTTACTTTTCTCAGTTTAAATTTAAGAAATTTCAGAACTTTTGGCATTTTGATTAAGCCCTGCTTTGAAATAACTCATAAGGCAGAACAGCAGCTAATAGTGGCTGCAAAGCCCATGGCCTGTTTAATTGGTTGGGTGGTTCAGGTCCAGTTTGCATTTTCTACCCTGGGTTGCTTTCTTAAAAAAAGTTTGAAATGATTTTGCTATTGCTGGCTTGACATTTGCCTGGTTACACATGAATATCCTGATCCAATCCTTCAGCAGGGAGACTAGTATGGTCTGACTTTCAATAGCCTTGTCACTAATGAAGAAAACATATGGAATAATTCAGTCCTGCCCTTTACAAACAGTCTGGCCTGTGAGGGCATGCAGCAGAATGCTTCCTTCTTCATGATAGGTTGGTACATTTTGCACTAATAATGGGCCCTGCTACTAGTAAGCAAGCCATGCTTGCAAAGCCTGGATACTTTCTGTGGAAAAAAAATTCCGTCTTTTGGTCAAGTCAGTTTCTATATCGATTTGAATATAGTTGTAGTGTCTACTTTCATGGATGCCCACTTAACATTTCACTAAAGGGAGTGAACTGTTCACATGCACACATACACAAGGCATTTGGATACTGTCTTTCCAGATTTGATATGAGACGTATAAAGGGAATGCAAATTCTTAATTTTCCGTAGAACATGTCCAGAGAAAGAGATCAATTGATCATCCTTGTGCCAGCCAAACACTGCTGCATGGCCATGAAGGGTTTTCTTCTTCACAGTCCCAGCCTTCTGCTAGCCTTAAGGGCTTTGTTTTGTGCCTTCAGTGTCTACAGGTTAGAGAGGCTCCTCTGCTGGCTTACCAGGAGCTAAGCAAGAATATGGAAGAGAAAAGGTAGGATACTTTCTGGCTTTACTAGGCTTTATTTTATGTTAGGAAGTTGCACTTAGTGCCACTGTGCTTGAAATGGCACTCAGCAGTAGAATGATAAATAAATAAATAAATAATAGGGGAGGGGAAGCCATATATTGTGTCTAGCAATGAGATGATTCATAACTTTGACTTTGGTGCAAGAAAAAAATGATACCATATCATCAGCTCTTTACTAATCTGTAAGAGACCACAGCCTGAATTTCCAGTTTTATTGTTTTTCATACACGTGGAGTACCTTGACAAATGGTCATCTCCTGTTTATTGTTTAATCCCTCATAAAACCAAATATTTAAATTTATATACACATCTAAAAGTTGTTTCTGATGGCTTTTGGTGTCATAACTGAGCATAGGGTACATAACAATTTAGCTCATAGAAATTAATGTCTTTTATACTTTCTTAAGTAAGAGTCAGCCCCTTTGTAGTTCTTAACTCAAGGCCTTGTATGTGCTCAGCAATGTGCTCTGCTACTGAGCTATAATGCAGTTCTAGCCTTTGTAGATGTGTGTGTGTGTGTGTGTGTGTGTGTGTGTCTGTTGAGACAGAGTTTCTCTGTGGCCTTTGATGTCCTGGAACTCACTCTGTAGAGAAGGCTGGCCTTGAACTCACAGAGATCCACCTGCCTTTGCCTCCCAAGTTGTGGGATTAAAGATGTGAACCCTTTATAGTTTTTGATAAGCTTTTCTATAAATTTATCAACCTTGGAGGGCTAAATTTAAATTAAAATATTTATTTATTCTTTTTATGTATATGAGTGTTTTGCCTGAATATGTGCACCAGGTACCTATCTGCTTGGTTCCCGGGGAGGCCAGAAGAGGGTGTTGGATCTTCTGACACTGTTATTACACATGGTTGTGAGTTACCAGGAAGGAGCTAGTAAGTAACTGAAGCCAAGTCCTCTGCAAAAGAAGCAAGTGCTCTGAACTGCTGAGCCATTTCTCTGGCCCCTGAGAACTAAACTTTTAAAAACTTTGTTTTCTGCTCTTCACAAATGAGTCTACTCAATTTCCCTTTTTAGTGTATAGTTATGAATTCATAATGAGGAAAAAAACCTCAACCTTGTATTAAAATTGACGTATATTTTTGGTGCTCAGTTTGGTGTGTTTAGGAGACATGTTTTTGAGATAGAGTCTTTATATATACTTCTATTTTGCCTGGAACGCATTATGTAGCCCACACTGGCCTTGAATTTATAACAATCTTCCAACCCCAGCCTCTTGAGTACAGAGATAACAGGCATGACTGACTACCACCCACAGCAGTGCATAGGTCTAGAGTCATGGGGTAAGTGTACATTTATAAGAACATGTTAGTCTCAATTTGAATGTCTTAAGAGTATAGCAAGATTTCTTTTTATTATTTATTTAAGCCTAGTTACTTTAGTACCCAACATTAGCCAAACCTGTTAAAAATCATCTAGTTTGTACTTTTCAAATAACATTTTATCACATCCTTTTGATCTGTTGCATTTACTCTGATGTCCTGAAGGCACCTGCAAAAGCTATTGTAAAACATTTCACCAAATGTGAAGTCTTTACTTTGCTTGAGTATGGGTATTTGAAAACTTTGATTTTTTTTTTTTTTAAAATGGTAATTCGGTGAGAAATTTCTGCATCTGCCTTCTGTATTAGACATGTTATGTGTGCTAGCTATAATTTCTGTAGTATTTAAGTCCATTTCAGGGTTCCCATTTTATGGCTAAGCACAGTGAGATTTGCAAGGATTATATAACTTTCTCCAGAACCCACACTTAGTGGGTGATGGTTTGTCTGGGAACTCACATGTTTTGCACTTCAGTTTGCTCATTTGTGTTGTTTGCTGCTTAGGTATTCGACTGTTTGCTGTAAGAGAAAAGATTGGGGGGAAGGATCAGGGTAGTGATAAGGCTCAGTGAGTAAAGGCGTTCGTTTACCACTAGACCCCACATGGTGTAAGGAGAGAACCAATGCCTTCTGGATCCTGGGTGTTCACATGTGAGCCATGGCACATAGCACATAGCACATGCATGTACCCAAGCATGCACACACAAAAGAAAAGTTAAAAAACATGAGAAGTTTTAGATGATTACAAGAAAAGGAAAACCCAGGATGAAAATAAAGCATGTTCTAAAGCATGTGTATGTTCACATATCTATATTTGTGGAAGACTGACCTGGTTAGAGCAGCCAATGGTAAAATCTGTGCACTCTGTGTAACATGAAGTTTTTATTTATAACAGTTATTTTTTGTGGGGGTGGGAATGTATCAATCTTCCTCAATCCGCTCTCCCACTGTCCCTCCTGCTTTTCATTGATCTGCATTTAAAAGACATATTAGAGGGAAGTGGTGAATACAATCAAAGTACAGTATGTATGTGTATGAAAATGTCATAATGAAATCTTATTTTGTACAGGAATATATGCAGATAAAAGAAACAAAACTTGAAAGAATGAAGAACTGTGATGTGAACACCAGCAGAGAGCTCCATGTCACTTAACAGTGAGCGCCAGGCACATGTATCATCAGTTGTACACTGTGACTAGCTTTCTCTCTTATGGCGTGTATATTGTATAGGAGAATCAGACCTGCTAGCAGACCTTTCTGTTTCTCAAGGAACAAGTCTCTCAATGTGCTCCTTTAAAGCAAAACCTTGAGGAAGATTAAAACACCAAGTGTGCAGTGTGATGGTTTCCATATAGCTGCCCCTTTTCACTCACTGGAATTTCCTGCCTCTCCTGTGGAAGATGTTTTTATTGGGAAGTCAGCATAAAAGTGAATCACCCATGAGTCGTGTTTTTGCCTCAAGGCATTTCATTTACTCAACTTGATATTAATTTAGTTGGTACTCTTTAGTTTACGTGAACACTGTGTTTGTTGATAGTGTGAGCTGATGTTTATTAAGCTGTTAATATTTTACAGACTTCATGAGTTCCCATTTGGATCTATGCACACTTTTTCTTTTTGCAAGAGGGCTATTCAGGATTGAGTCTGTGGCCATAATTTCAGTGTTCTGGTGATTGCCAGCACCATTCTGGGGAGCAGTTTGCTTGCTGATTTCTTTTTTCCCCTAGAAGCATTTCCCTTTTTTATTTCACTTATATGGCATTGCCATGAAGAGCTTGGTAGTCTCTCTGGCTTTCCAGAGAAATCTTCATTATCTTCTTGCAGTTTCCTTGCTTGTGAAGAATGCTACCGAGTGGAGGCATAGAGTGGTGAGCTTCAGGTTTGGCATCTGGGATCTTCTAGTCACATCCTCTCCTACGTGCCCTTCTTTTGACCATTGTAGAAAAGGAGAAACCTCATGAAGTGTGCTGATGTGAGTGAGGGCTGTTGCCCAGGGTTTGGTAGGCTACTCCGGAGATCTGGAGTACTAAAGCCAGTGTGACTACAGAGTCTCAATTCTTCCCTCGAAGAAAAAAAAACAAAACAAAACGCAGGGTTATTTGGTTGAATGAGTTTTACAACTCCATCCTTGTGTGCTCTCCAGAAGGCAGTCGTCACGACCCATCTTGTGTGTCTTAGATAGTTGGAAGTGTTTATTTCATAGACTAGAAATTACTTCTGAGGAGGTTTTTGTTTGGTCCACTGCTTGAAATGTCTTGAGCCACTTAGACTGTAGATTAGGAAGGGATGTGAAGGGCCATGTTGAACTTTACTTGTTATAAGCACCGCCCCCCCATAGTGGAGGCAGGCCATGGAAAAAAAGTCACCCCCCCATCCCTGAGGGCATATGTTCCCTCCTACTTGTTTGTAGACTTGATATTTTTTCTTTATTAGAACTTGCAATTACATAGTTTTGTTAGTACTTTCCAGAAGTTTCCTTCCGTCTCAGTGCACTTCTAAAGAACTAGTAGATCTGAGCTGGAAACTGGGTCTGGTGAATTATAAATCTAAGCATTTGGGAAGTGAAGGTGAAAAGATGTGAGTTCAAGGCTGGTTGGACTATATATATTTAGTAAGAAGTAAGCAAAACGAAGGGGATGATGGAGGGAGGGGAAGGAGAGAAATGGGAAAAAGGAAGCAGTTGATCTGTCAGAGGGGAGAAATGACTTTCTGTGGCTTTCCCAGAACCGTTCACAACCTGCAGAGAAGTCAAGAGCAGAAGCAGAAAGAGCAACATGAGAAGATGCATCCTCTTTAGACCTGGTAAATCTCAAACATCCACTAAGACTTTGTGAGTCGTGTTGATACAGCTTGTGCTGCCAGATGGTAAATGCTTTTGCCTTGTCTTTCCAGCCTTTATGGGCCTGGTACTCTTGGATTCATAGGCAACAGATGATTTAACTGTGAGAGTGAATAAGAAGATAATTGAGCTTTGAGACAGTATTTATATAATGGCATCAGCGGTCTCCAGCTTAGAAGAATTAACCCGAAAACAAGTCACTACCTTAAAAAGTAATTTCTTAAACACGTTTAAGGTACGTCTGTCATATTTGGTGGATGGTGCCTGATGGTGTACCACTGCACTATGTCACTTATCTACTGGGTGAGGAAGGATGGTAGTTAGACAAAAGTAATTAAACACAGAAAACCTTCTAAGATCAGATAATATTAAATACTGTCAAAAGTAAAGTGGATGAAGGAAGATGCTATTTAGGCTAGTCAGAGAGGGCTTGCAAGAATTGAAAGTGGTCAGTCAGTGTCTGGGAATATGATTCCATTTTAAGATTTTATAGAGTTTCTCCCTAAATATCTCTAGGACCCTCCTACTGATTGACCAAAACAGCTGATGCTAGGTGCCAGCCAGAGGGGACCTTTTCTCCCAGACAGGGGTTGGACATACTTCTGACAACTTATTAGACCATCTTGCTGTAGAGTCTGTACCTCAGGAGAGTGGTGGGACCTCCCCTTGACTGGAACTGCTTAGCTGTGCCTTCTATGGAAATCTCAACCTCATGTTATGACACCAGAGTTGGATTTGTGGGATTATGGGACCTCTGTGTTCCTCCTCCAGTGTGGTACATTGAACAATTCTCCTTTTTCTGTTTTAAGGGAGGGGGAGGGGGAGTTTGTTTTTCATGCTGTAGTGACAGTGTGATTTAAATATGTAAGGGAGGGCTGGAGAGATGGCTCAGAGGTCAAAAGTGCTGACTGTTCTTCCAGAGGTCCTCAGTTTAATTCCCAGCAACCACATGGTGGCTCACAACCATCTGTAATGACATCTGGTACCCTCTTGTCATACTGTATACATAATAGATAAATAAATTAAAAAATATGTAAGGAATAAGAATCAGTGTAGCAGGATAAACTAGTGGAAAAGTGTCAGACAGGAGCAAAGGAACTGATACATGCAAATACATAGTTAGATCTTGAGAGTAAGTGGTTAGTTGTAATAGGGTTGTAGATATGATAGAATTATAGAGATGGAGAGCAGATCCATGGCACTTAGTTAGGAAAGAGATGGTGTGATTGGGTATGGGGCCATCCCCTTGTGATGATGAACACATCATCCTTATAATTGCAGTATTATGAGTGAATATGTGATTTAAGAAATGAGTGCTTCTCACTTTGCTGTGTGTGGTGCAAGCCTATTGTCCTAGCTACCTTAACACTGAAAAGACAGCCAGTTTGAAGTCTGCTGCACAACATAGAGAGGTCAAGGCTAGCCTGGACAACTCAAACCATGTCTTACCATAAAAAACAATAATTTAAGCTGGGTGCTGGTGGCACACACCTTTAATCCAAGCACTTTGGAGTCAGAGGCAGGCAAATCTATGAGTTCAAGGCCATCCTAGTCTACAAAGTGAATTGCAAAATCATCAGGGCTACAGAGAAAAACCCTATCTTCAATAATAATAATAATAATAATAATAATAATAATAATAATTTTTTAAAGGCTTGGGGTTATAGTTTAGTGGTAGAACAGCTGCTTAGCGTATGCAACTGAGGCCCATTTGATCCCCCCAAAAAAAAAAGAACACATATAAAATTAGTAAAACTGTGTTTTGCCCCTAGTTTAGTAAATATATCAAACTAAACTTCCCAGTTTAGCCACTATATTATGAATATATAAAATTCTCATTGGCAAGAGCAAGGTGAAAGGTTTATAGGGACTCACTGTAGTATTTTTACAGCTTCTAGTGACTCAAAGTATTTCAAACAAGAGTGATACCAAACGTACCACATGAGTCTAGAGTCTTAGTCTTGATTTTACCTTTTAAGTGAGATTAGGAGAAACAGACTCTGAAGTGAGGCAACCGATGTATGGCCTTGGAGTGAGAGGCTGTCTGCACCCTTAGCTCCAGGGTCAACATTGTTTTGCTTCCTGAGAGCATCACTGAAATTGATTTGTTACTGAGCAGCTGTTGTATAAGTGGCTTCCCTCTTTCTCCCCAACTTTCTATGTTTCTGTGACTCTGTCTCTGCTGTATGTGTGTGTGTGTGTTCTTGTGCACACACATTAATGTGTTTTGAAACAGGAAGTACAAATAAGTCCACACTAGCTTTATAATTTAAATGGTTTCAGTCATGTTTTTGGATGCAGCACCCATGCACTTTCTATTAATGGCAGTGTTTCATTATTGAGCACCAGTCTAGGCAGTGTGGGGCCTGGTGTTGGGTCTCTCTGCCTGTGAATTAGTAGCAGTTTTATTTCTGATGACTCGGTATATTTGCCTTAATTGCTAGATTAACTTTTTTATTTTGCCTCCCACAAAAGGTGCATATATTTGTAAAACGATAGGATGAATGAATGAAGTTTTAAGGACTAATTTTTGTGGTATTTAAGCAACAATGGTCTAGATTACCCACAACCTTAGTCCCCTTTTATGAGTCCTACAGATGGGCTTTGTCACCATTTACACTTGATTACTCCATTGCCAACCCCAGGGATGTGATTTACCATGCAAAGACTTAATTATTCCTTTTTGGCTTAGTTAGAAATTTCCTCCAATAATTGCCACCACTGCCCTTTAGCCTCTTCAGTGTTTAGTTTGTTTGGAAGAATGTGGCTGCTCAGTAAGCAGTTCTAAGCCCAGCAGTGTCCAGAGCTGTCTTTATCATAATTTATACCCTTGACATAGTGACTGAGGCCTTGGTTATTAAGTGATGGCTGGTGGGTTGTTGTTCCTTAGGGTAGCAGTATCAGGCACTTGTCTCAAGGTGCTTTTCATGGCTAAATAGCGCTAGACAGTTCCCTAAGGTCTCAGTTTTTAAATTTGTTATTTCCTTATTTTAAGTGAGAAATTATGCCAACTCTGGAAATAAAACCAGAATCTTATAACAGTCTTTAGACTTACAAAACACTTTAGTTTTGAATGTGAAAACTTTGATTATTTGTAAGAACTATTTTTGTATGGCTATAACATGAAATCCTAGTTATATGGTAGAGACAAGATCATTATATGTTATCCCATTGGATGTTATTTTATGAACAGCAAGGAGGCTTATATTTAGGGTTATATTTTGGGTTAGCAAAGAGGTGGTTTTCATTTTGCTTAGTTCTAAAATATAGTTGTTACATTTATGGCCTGAAAGCAAGGAATGGAGAAGAGATAGTTTGCTTTCTGAAAATAATTTTACATGACGATGATTTTAGTTTCAATTCTGTTTGATTCTCAGAGTTGAAGTTTGTGGATTAAAAGGTATTTTCTGACAGAAAGAAATTATTCTACCAGGAAGAATTAAAAGTATTCATTCTTTTAGAAAAATTTCTCCTCATTCTAAGACTTTGTTTCATGTCCTTGTAGCCAGGTCTCTGTGGATAGGTTGTAAAGTTTGTTAAATCCCACTTTTTAAGTTTTATTTCTACAACATAGCTTTAGTTTCAAGGCCTCTGCCACTTTTTTCAATATTATTTTTCCCATTTCCTTCAGCAGTATTAAGCACTCTATTATCTATGGAGTGGTGGTAGAAACGGAACAGCAGTTGTATTCTGGGGAATAGTTAGGTATTCTCATAAGAATGGTGCAGAGTGCAAAATGAAAAGCTAAAAAGTTTGATTTAATAAAAAAAATAATATATTAAAGGTATTGTAAGAATAAACCTTCCATTTTTGGAATTGATAAGAAGGAAGACTGCTTGTTTTGCTGGTTAGGTTATAACTCTGTTATAAAGCTGAATATAGAATTTATCAGATTGAATTGAGGAGTGTTTGAAGATGTTTTATGCAGCAAGACTCTGCTTTTCAATTTTTATGCATATAGGACAGTATAATCTTAAGTCATTAGCTTTTGAATAACCGGCTCATTTTGCTAACTGTTTTTTTTTTTTCCCCCAAGAGAGGGTTTCTCTGTGTAACAACCCTGGCTGTCCTGGAACTCACTTTGCAGACCAGGCTGGCACCAAACTCACAGAGATTCGCTTGCCTCTGCCTCCTCAGCACTAGGAATAAAGGCCTGTGCACCACACCTGGCATCATTTTGCTAACTTGACAAATGTCAGGAACACACTTGAAGAAATGTACACAATAAAGTGTAGTACTTTGTTGTGGGGACCGCCAGCCCGCAAATACAACACAGAAACTTCTTACTAATTATGAAAGCTTGGCCTGTAGCTTAGGCTTTTTACCAACTAGCTGTTATAACTTAAATTAACATGCTGGTTGGATTGGATTATTCCAATGCTATCATGAGTTTTTGTTTGATTGTTTTTGTATTAAGCTAGCGAGAGCTGTCTGGACAGTGTTAAGATGGCAGAACCATCTTATACTTAGGGCAGTGGTTCTCAGCCTTCCAACTGCTGTGATCCCTTAATACAGTTCTCATGTTATTGTGACCCCAAACCATAAAATTATTTTCTTGGCTACTTCATAACTGTAATATTGCTGCTGTTATGAATTTTAATGTAAATATCTGTGTTTTTCAAAGGTCATAGGTGACCCCTGTGAGGAAGTCATTCAGGCCCAAAGGGGGGTCATGACCCACATGTTGAGAACCATGACTTGGGTGATGCTTGGGAATAAAGTTTGACTTGTTACAACTTAATTATTTACCTTGGTCAGGCATCATCAACTAGGTGAGTTCCTTTCCTTGTTTATCCACAGGCAGATGAAGAAAGAAAACATTCAAATGGGTAATGGCTTCCCTTTTATTTGAATTTGAGTGAGAAAGGTCATATGTTGGTCTCCAACTTGTTTAGAGTATAGGTAAAAAGAGAAAGCACCTTGTTCCCAGGGGCCTTGCTATAGTGGTTGGTTTTCTATTACTTTGTTAGTCTCCAGGGGGAAAAAAGCATGGGATGCTTGAGTTTCCAAATGCAAATATGTATTTATGATTCTAATACTTAACTCAGATTCATGAAGTTACTGTTGAATCTTAAAATGAGTTGGATAGTGAATAAATTCACAGCAAATTCATTTTGTTTCTGTAATTTCTTTTTAGTTAACAAAACTCCAAATGATTTATTTTAATCTAATAATGGTTTTAGTTTAGTAATGATTTCATTAAATTAGAGCTTAGTGGAACTGCTACATATAATCAAATGTTCCTGTATGTAATGGCAAGATCTTTGAAAGACACATTAGGAAAACAGTGATTTTTGCTTTACTTTTTGTTCATGACTCAAACTCCTTAATTTCTTAACTCTAGTGGCTTTGACTCTTACAAGCACTAACGGGAACAGTGACTGTAATCACAGAACCACAGGATGTAGGCCTGGAGCACATGTGTGATACAATAGCAATGGGGAAGATTAGGGAGATGATAAGGTCCACTGAAGTCCGTTAATTCCAGTGCTAGCAGTAGGGTGTTTACAGCACCTGCTTAGCTTTCATGAAGCCCTAAGTTAGAGCCTCAACATGCAAATAAAGTTCAATGTTTCTCTTCTTTGAAGAAAGGAAAGCCTTAGTTATCTTAAAAAAAAAAAAAAAAAAAAAACTGGAAGATTTGATACACAGTTAAGGAAATATACAAGTAAAATATAGTGAAAATGTATGGTAAAACACTCTAGGTCCTTAGATTAGAATTATTCATGAACTTGACTGAGATCTTACTTGGGATCTCTCCTCTTAGTTGCTTACTGACTGCAGTTCTTTGCTGTTACTTTTCTGTTGCATGTGACATATATTGATCTATGTTGAAGAAATTGAGGGGCAAGGAAATACTATGTTTGGGAATTGTCTTTTATTCTGAAATTTTATAAATTAACCTTCTGAGCAAAAGTTTATACCATCATCGAAGTATGTGCCTATTGGACTTCCAGGTGTGTTGCTGATTCAAGGGTAGACAGTGAAAGTAAGGGCAGAACTTTCTGTTTTAATGTGAACCGGGCTCTTTGTGTATGCCAGGCATTCTGCTCAAAGCTTTGTTAGCTTACTTGACCATCACAACTGTATTGGAGAGGTCTTTATCCCCCTTTAAAATGCAGCACTGTTATAAAACATTTAATTAGCTAAATGTGTTAGTAGTGTACATCCAAGGTCATAGTTTATAGTTTCTAACCAGGGGGTTGAAGCCATTCTCTCTGACTCTAGGGCCTCTGCCCTTTTCCCTGTCACACTGACTCACAAGTGTCCATAGGTAATGTGGTTTGGTAGAGGAGACAAAAGTACAAGAAAAATCTGTCTGAGAACGCCGTACAGAAACATGGGAACAAGAGCCAACCGAGAAACTCACTCTACTTTGGGACTGAGAAGCCTTCCCAGCTGAGGTGACATTTGAGCTGGGTCATTTAGTCTTCTGCAGGGCAGCTGCCAGGTTCTGCCTTGTTTGAAATAAGCACATTTACAAGAGAATGGTGGAGCCCATTCCACTTGATGGATTAGACTGACAGATTGAAAGTAACTCCCCAGAATGATGGCTTTGTTAGGTGTTTGTTCTCTGAGAACTCTACCTGCCACTCCCCTTTGGTGAATTGTGGTAAGAAAGCTGTCACATTAAGCTGTCATTCAGGATATTGGGGGTCGGGTGGTGGTGGCAAATTATGGGCAAGAGTAGGTATTTTCAGAACAGCCTACAATCCGGAAAGATTATATTTCAGAGCATTTAAAAATGAACACAACAACCCTTTCTTAATCTGTGCAGAAAGAAAATTGGATAATGAAAAGTTAATTAGGCCATGGATATTTTTAAAGCTTAGACATTCTGATTCTTATCCACCATAATTAGATGAATCTTTGTTCAGGCTAGGATAAAAAAGAAATCAATTATAGAATCATACACTATTGTTATACCGAGTATTTAATTCTAAATATATTTTGTGTAATTTTTTAAAGAAATAAATTTTCAAGAAGATGATTTGATTCCAGCTTGTATCTCTCTTCTATCAGTCATCTAGTTGTTTGCTTTAAGACTGTCTCATATATTTTGCCATTTCTTTCCATTTGTGTGTGTTAAATTATTGAAAGATTGAGAAGACAGTTCCAGATCTTTGTAAATTATGGCTGCTCACAGTTTTATTTCTGGAGAAATGGTTGAACAATACTTTGAGGTTGGCACTCCCTCCCTAGCCCCTGACCCTGCTCTCCCACTGCATCCAGCCAACCCTTCTTTCACCCTCCACTCTGAGCCTGGAAAAAAAAAAAAAAAAAAAAAAAAAAAAGAACTTGCTTTGTTACTTATGATAATATTTAAGCTCTAAAATTTTAACAGTATTTCAGTTGCAAATAAATGGAAATTGTGTATTCTGTTTAATGGGTTTCAGAAAATCCCTGCCATTTTTTTTTCCTTTAAATACAAGAAAACAGGCATGTAATGCCTCATTGAGAGAAGCCTGGAGGGGTGCTTTGTGCCGGTCTTAATTAAGGGCTTTGAAAGACCAAACAAAGGGAAAAGGAAAATGCTACAGGGTTATTGTTATTCCACCCCATTGGCTCAGCTAGCTGACCATCCATTGGAGCATTTTGTCCATTTTGAAACTGAATGACACTTTTGTTCGTGATTAACAGAGGTGAAAGAAGCCAATTATTGGGCCCTCTTTTTCCATAGAACAGCTGCTGTTGGATTTCACTGCAGGCAAATATGGCCTTTTACTACTGCAAGGATGTTGTGATGACAGTTTATTTTTATAGAACTATGTGATTGAAAACAAAACCTGTCTGACTTTTGTTATGAATATGCCCTGGAATTTATCATGGAATGGTGAGTTTGTCAAGCTGTTTTGTAGTTCTCTGTAAAAATAGCATATATGTTATATATGATACACATGTGCGTATTTTAGCATCTTTTAAATGTAAGGATTCAGTGTTAAAAATCCGCTTTACTCTGTACATTTGTAGCTCCTCCAGCCTTTTCCTGTTTTACTTTTAATGAGAGCTCATAATTTATTAAAGTTAAGAAGCAATTAGTGGGAGGTTGAGTGGTCTTGAGTAAGCTTCAAGCTAGACTTCTTAGGGAGGGCAGATGAATCCCAGGGACCACCTACCATTAATGCAGAGTTCCGGCTTTAGCATTCAGTGCTAAATGAGCTTGTGGAGTCTCCCCTGTGTTCAGATTAATGAATGTACAGTAATAGTTGCAGCTGGGCTCAAGGCATGAGGGTTGTCTCGGATGACTTCATTTTAATAAGTTTTCAGATTATGAGCATGCAGTGGGTTTGGGACTGTGGACAGTCATGGTTCCCTTTAGTAAAATGCTAAGCCTTTCTTTTTAGTTTTCTTTAAAAAAAACCAAAAAAACAAAACAAAAAAAAACAACTTTTATTTGCCTTGATATTTGCCTGGAACTGGAACCACAGACAGCTGAGCTGCCATGTGGGTGCCGGGAATTGAACCCTGGTCCTCTGGAAGAGCAGCCAGTGCTCTAAACCATTGAGCCATCTCTCTAGCCCCTCTTTTTAGTTTTCAATGGTACTCTAAAAGTAGTCCCACAAGGAGCAAAATCAGCATAGTTCTTCTACTAGGAGAAGGACATGTATATTCCTGCCTTCTTCTTGGGAACAGTTCTCCAAAGCCATTCGAGAGGCTGTTGTGGGCTTTCAGCAAATCAATGGAACCTGTACTTATTCTTCAGTTGTCTTCTGAAGATGAATTCAATCTAAGTGATTCTTAAGCTCTCTGTTGATCTCACTACATTAATAGAAAGTGCGACCCATATATTATCATTTCGACAAAGTACATAACAGAAGCAACTTACTTTGACTCATGGTTTCAGGAAATATCAGGCTGTCATTGTGGAGAAGGCATGGTTGAGAGAGCCTGAGTCAATTAGAACAGGAGGCAGTGCATGACCCTTTGGAAGGTGGACTCAGTGAGGTTGCCCAGTAACTATCAAAGGCCCATCCTTAACAGTTCACCTCTGCCATCTAGGTGCCAGTTCTATAAAATTCTCAATCTTAATCAACACCACCAGCTGGCAACCAATGTTCAGATACAAGAGCTCTTGGAAAGGATTTCTAGCCCAAACAGTAACAATCCCTAAAGCCTTAAAACAAAACAAAGTAAATATTTATGGCAAGATAAGTAGTCTGGTTATGTGGCTTCATGGGCCTGGCTGTCATTTGAATAAACATTGAAGTGCATTTAAGTCTAGAGAACACATCTTCTTTCTGTAGACTTGGAGGCGAGTGGGGAGATGGCCTGGAGCTGAACTGTGTATCTCTTTGCTGGATTCATACCCCTTTTCTCTGTCCCAAATCTTGCTTGCTTGTGCCCTCTGAAACCCTCCTTCAGGCTGATGTGCTTTCTTGCATCCTCAGCCTCTTCACTGGCTCAGCCTAGAAACATCTTTCCTTGTGGGCTCCTGGATAGACTGGTAAGAAGAAAGCCAAGCTTTGGAGTTCTTGCCTCCAGCTTCTAGCCTGCAGCTCATCTATTTTCACTTCCAGTCTGCTCCTTCAGTGACCAGGACTGTCAGTGTTCCCTCATCAGCACTGTCATCAACTAATTTCTCTGCCATTCACTTTAAAGCCAAACTTGTGGTCTCATCATTTCTGCTATCCCGTCTCCTACTATAGATCTTATCATTCACCTCACGTAGATAATCAATCCTCCCAACATTCTTAGGAGTCCTGCTTCAAGACTCCTTCAGCCATTTATCTCCATGACCATATTTGCACTGCTAAAACTTGTAATTGCTAACTACTTCTGACTTCAACTTATTTTTTTTCTCTTTTTCATCTCTTAAATTTTTGTTTTTCAACCTTATTAAACCTTCAATCTATGAATTCTTACACTTGTATTATTTTTCTGTTTACATTAAAGCCAGCTATTATTCTTTTCCTTTTCTCACCAGTATTTTTAACTTTCTTACTCTATTGTTCAAAGTTGCCTTTCTATTTAATAAGCAGACCAATTTTTTTAGGAATTCTATGCCACTGTTTTGTGAAATACCTTACTGCCCTCCTTCTTAAACTGTGTGACCATATGGGGTCACATAACTGAATATGGGAGTCATGGAAATTTTGTCAGCCGTTAAAAGTTTTCAAACATAAATTCAGAGTCAAATGGGCAACATATTCAAGATAATTGCATACCTTTACTATAGCCATGTTTTTTTTTTTTTTTTTTTTTTTTTTTTTTTTTTTTTTTTTTTTTTTTTTTTTTTACCATGTAAACACAAAGAATACTAAAATACCATGGCTCAGATGTGAGACTGTTGTATGTTAGGAGTTGCAGTGACTTTACTGTATGTACAAATATATCAGCTCTTACTGAGACATAATGGGTTAATTTTGTAAACAAAGACTTCAGATTTCCCTATTGCCATTCATCCTGGTGTACACATTAGATTAGTGTGTCTTCGAATTGTATTACACAGAAGTTTGATCTTAAAAACTGCTTTTGAGCTGGGCTCAGAGGTACACACTTTTAATCCTAGCCCTTGAGGGGCAGAGGCAGGTGGATCTCTGTGAAACTGAGGCCAGCCTGGTCTACAAAGTGATTTCTAGGCTGTTACACAGTGTGACAAAACCAACCAAACAAAACTTGCTACTTGCATCAATAAATGTATTTTATTGAAAAAATCATTTAATAAATTTTGTCTTAAGATTAGGATATAACTTCCAATAGTTTCTGATAGTCCTAAGTATACTTCTGTCATTTTGGACTACATACTTATCTCAGCATTGATAATTATAAAATTAAAATATTGATCAACTGTGAAGAACGTTGAAGGTGCTCTGTGCCTTATAGTATCAAATATTCAGCAAAGATTTAATTTTTTAGGTGAAAAATAAGTACAGCTATCTAGTTGTTATACAAGTTTGCTTTAGTCTTTAATAACTGGTAGAAGTATATGAACACCAAAAAGACTGATGTTAATGAATTATGATTTATGTTGTTAAGAATTCCTGGGCTGGACTTTTTCATCTAGCCCAGAGGTTTAGTCTCACTCTCGGCCTCGCTTTGCCATAAATAATCACACAGACATATATTATTTTTATGCTGGTTGACCTAGGGCCCAGGCATATAACTTGCTAATTCTTTCATCTGAACTCAATCCATCTTGTTCAGCCGCATGGCTCGGTAACTTTTCTTATAGCAGCATTTCAGCTTCTTTCCTCTGTGTCTGCTGCCGCCTCCTTATTGTGACTGTGGCGGCTCTCTCTGGTGGTTCTCTGGCATCTGTCTGGCATCTGTGTCTGCTCTGAGATGTTCCTGAGTTTTCTTAGCCTTGTAGCCCCGCCCACACTTCTTGTCTGCCTTTGGCTAGTCAGCTTTTTATTAAACCCATAGGCAGGATAAATATTTATAACATTACCAGCATAATTTTACTACAGATTTATTATCAACAAATTTTTGATTTGTGTGCACATCTCCCCAAAATCATGTAAGAATTTCTTGGGTAAAGGGGTTGTAAGTGAGAAGTTTAAGAAATGCTAACCTAGTGTACTCCAAACTCCGTGCCCATCCCAGGCATCTCCTGCTTTCAGGAGATTGTTAACTTGTAGACATAGGCTGCTTGTATGGACTAATGGAAATTGAGGCTTGTGCTTCATGGTGATGCTGTATGACTTTTGCATAGATTATGTTACTTTTTTTTTTTTTTTTTTGCTTTCAGTTGCCTCTTCTACACATTGAGGATACTTGTCTCAGTGATTTCTAGCATTTCTTCTACACACTGCATACTAAATCTGACTTCTTGGGGAATGGAGAGATAGCTCAGTGGTTTAGAGCCTTGGTTCTCCCCCAGAGTACTCAAGTTTGATTCCCAGAACCTAGCTGGCTGCTCACAACTATTTGTAACTTCAGTTCCAGGGGTCTGACATTCTGTTCTGGCCTACCTGAGCACCAGGCACACACATGGTATACAGACTCACTGCAGTCAAAACACATTTGGATATAAAAACAAACAAACAAAATACTCTGAACCTCTTGTTGTTATTTTAGAGGCAGCTGCTCTGACCTTATTGTTTTTGTGTGTAGAAGGGACATTAGGAGTTGGAGGTATAGCTTGATAGAACACTTACTTTGTGTATTCACAACCCTGATTTCATCTTCCAGCAGTATAACTGAAAGGACATTTTGCCAGGCCTGCCTGTCAAGTTCAAGTAATATGGATACAAAGTGCTTTGTGATACAAGGCAGTGCTTCTCAGTTGTGCAGTTTACTGTGTACAAAATTACCAGGAGGGCTGTATGGAACGCAGATTACTGGGCCTTCCCCCACAGCTTCTAGTTTAGCAAAGTCACAATAGTGTTCAATAATGCTCAGTAACTTGGTTTTGGTGTTTTGCTTTGTTTTTTGGTGGTGATGTTTCTTTGGGTTTTTTTTTGTTTTGTTTTGTTTGTTTGTTTGTTTTGTTTTTTGAGACAAAGTTTGCTTCTCTGTGTAGCTTTTGAGCCTATCCTGAAACTCACTCTGTAGACTAGGCTGCCCTTGAACTCACAGATATCCACCTGCTTCTGCCTCCCGTATGTTGATGGTGTGTACCACCACCGCCTGGCCAGTGACTTGTATTTCTAAGAAATTCCCAGATAATCTTGATGCTGTTAGTCCTGAGGGTATATGTTATGCTCCCACACCCCTCCAGTCACACAAAGAAGTAAACTCAATGTCTCTTACATACTAAGTAGATGCTGTACTTCTGAGCTACACCCTAGCTACGAAAACCACTGCTTTATGGAGTTCTGCATGTGTGGAATATTATCTTATTGTCCTTCCAGATAGTTCCAGACAATTTATCATTTACCGTCAAAGCCCAAGATAAACCTGAGGGTTCTTGTGGAAATAATGTTACAAACTTACTGGAATTCAAACTTATCTTGAATATATTGGATCCACTATTTTCTGTTACATAAGTATACAAAACTGTTTCTTTCCTCATATGAGCTATTAATGTTCTAACTTGAGCTTAGACGTCTGTTCCATAGTAATAGTGCACCTTATACAAGCAGACTCTTTTCTGAATCAGTACTTGTTAATAAGAGATCTCCAACACAGCAAGACACTCAAAGAATACAGACAGGTGCCCATAGAAAACAAGTGATGTGGGGATTATTTCTCTCGGGTTTCATAGGTGGGAGTCATTGTGACTGGCAGGGTTATTGAAGAAGGGTTACCTGCTGGGCAGGCAGGTGTGTTTCTTCTCACGTTCTCTGGGCTTCTCCAGTCCCTCCTACCTTGCTTAAGATGAATTAGAGAGATTGTACATCAAGGAAAATGAAAAGGTAACTATTGACATAAAAATACCATTTCCTGCAGTTTTTCAGGGGTTTGTTTACTGTGCACTTTGTGACAAGGCACAGGTGCAGGAGGGAAGGTTCAGAGGACAGTACACAGAAGAAAATTTCGATATTGGGAGTTTTGTCAGTCAGAAATACACTGGAGGGAATGTAACGTCAATGGAAAGCAGTGTAGTGGTTCCTCAAAAAGTTAAAATGAAATTTCCTGATTGAAGAACTGAAGACAGGATCATCAAGAAATATTTTGTATATTCTCATCATGGCAGCATTATTCTTAATAGCTAGATACACACCAAATGCCACGACAGATGAATAGGTTGAAAAAAAGTCTGTTGGGTACATAGGAAATATCACTCAGTCTCAGGAAGGAAATACTTTCTTTTACTATAGAATGGACGAATCTCAAAGTTACTGTTTTGGTGAAATATACTAGTAACAAAAGAATATATATTTTATGGTTTCACTTGTGTGAAGTACTTATAATAGTAAGATTCATACACAGAGAAAGTAGAGTGGTTGCTGCCAGTGACTGGCCAGAATGGGAATAGGGAAGTCATTACTACATGGTGCAGATGCTCACTTTCGCAAGATAAAAAGCTCTGTAGATATAGAATGGAGATGGTTGTATGATAATCTGAATACCCTTAAAGCCTATGAACTGTATAAATGATAGATCTTCTGTGTGGCCCCACTATGGAAATGCACTTCAGTGTTTCTCAGCTTTAGCATTGACATTTTGGGGCTGGATAATTTATTATTGTAGGGTTTCATGATAGTCTGGGTTCTCCTGAGAAACAGAACTATTAGATTAAATATATGATATGTCTATCTGTCTGTCTGTCTCCCTCCCTTTCTCTCTCTTGTGCATATGCGTGCGTGCGTATGTGCGTGCGTACATGTGTGTTATCGAGAGTCATTAAGAGAAATTGGCCCACATCAGTGGAAAATATAGTGCAAATTCTAACTGATCTTAATAAAAACCTGGAGCCAGATATCAGGGTAGATGCTGAAAAGATCAGACAGACAAAAGCAGCCACTAGAGAGACTTCTTACTACCAAATCCTCAGAGGAAAGGGGCCCCAGCAGCTGTCTCCTCCCACCTTATATTCCTTTCTCCACCCAGCCATATCACTTCATATTTCCATCTCCCAAGTGCTGGGATTAAAGGTGTATGCCACCACTGCCTGGCCTCTATGGTTAACTAGTGGCTAGCTCTGCCCTCTGATCTCCAGGCAAGCTTTATTTGTTAGAGCACAAACAAAATATCACCACAAGGGAAGACTTGATTGATAGAGACAATATCTATGGTTTCTTTTAACATACACACACACACACACACACACACACACACACACACACATGTTGTGGGGGGGCAGGCTGATATGTATGCACACACATTTTTTCAGTCTTTTAAAAGCGATGAGGGACCGACGTCTAAAGCAGGACTACTTTCCTTCCTGGCCTAGCATAGCAAGAAGAGCACTAATGCTGCTGTTATTAAATACCTGATAGGGACAGTTAGTTAAAATAGAACCCCCAATTTACTATTTACAAAGAGAATATTATGGACGGACAATGCTTTTAATTATTGTTTATAGGCAGCATTTACAATTTTTTTTAAACTGTGGGAAATAGCATATTATTGGTCTATCTACCATGCATGGATAAGTATGATATTTTTCAAAATAGTAATTTAAATATATAAATAAATAAAAGGCATAAGCAGTGGGATTCTTGGCTATTTTTAAGGAAGAAATTGCTAAGATACAAAGTAAATTTTAAAATAAGAACAAATTTGTGTGTATTTGGAATAGCATACATGTCCTAGTGCAGCTATATAAGTGGTGGTTTGTGTGCTGGGCCAGGATGTTTAGCATGCCATCCTTCAAACTTTAGACCCATTCCAGGTTTCATGGCTCATGATGCTATCTAAATGTTGAGTGGAAACAACAGAAAGACTGAAATAAAGTGGGGAGGGAGTTGTTTGAAATTAAAATTGGTTAATACCAAATAGACAAACAACATGCAGCTTTTTTATTGTGTGTGTGTGTTTTTTAATTTTCCAAAACAGAGTCTCACTATGTAGCTCCGATTGTCATAGATTACAGAACTCACTATGTAACTATGTAGACCAGTTTGGCCTTGAAGTCATTGAGATCCACATGCTTCTCCCAGTGCAGGTTTCTTTAGCAACAGTCTTACCTCATCCTCTCCTCATCCCTGCAGGCCAGAGGCTGACTAAGCTTAGCAAAGTGAGCTGCATCTCTGCCCTCCATCTTTTATTTCTAAGATGATACCATTTTAGGCTTTTTGGGTGTTAAGTACCATCTCTCTCCCGAAAATAGCCTTCTGGGGTTGTTTTGTAAATGTTATCATATGTCAAGGTGTTGCAAACATATAATGTTTAAGCCTAGAGTTACTGATGGGTCTGTGATGAATATGCAGTAATATCATGAACAAACAGTTTGAGCACCTGCAGCAAGAATGAGTGGACCAGGACCTGTTTTCATTATCATCTGATAAAAGGTCATTGTAAAAATAGCAGGGCTCAAAGAAGACCTCTGTATTGCCATTGTGGTTTTATTCTGATCAGATCCTTCTGGTTTTTGTTTTTCTTTTACATAGACAATAAAAAAAAACTACAAAGAAGAGCTATGGAATATAAATATATAAATATATGTATAAATATATAAATATATATACATATATTTATATATTTATACATATATTTATATTTATATTTATATATATTTATATTTATATTTATATATTTATATTCCATAGCTTTTATTTCTACCACACCAAGTAAAACTCTCATTGTTATAGGGCACATTTTCTGGATAAGTGATGGGTTTGGAGCATTTATTAAGTTTGCTAGTGCCTAGCTTTTGTTTTTTATTGTTATTCTTTTGGCATTATGATGCTGTGAGGAGGCAACATTCAGGAAACGATTGGTATGATACTCAAATGTGGCTTGGTACCTCTGCTAGCAACTGTGGGCAGTTTTATGCAACAGGAAGAACAGGTTGTAATAAGAATAATGTATGTGTATTGCTTGCCAAGGTGCCTGCACTGAGTACCAGCTCCTCTTATTATTGTTAGTAGTCTTGGTTAAGAGTGGCATGTGGCCTCATAAGTGTTGTCTAAAAAGGCAATGTTGTTAGACTCTCATCCTCTAGTGGACCTGAGAAGGTTGTGTCCATTTGTCACATCACAGTCTCTGGGTTTTATAAAGGGTCATTTGATATACTGGGGTGTTTGTAGTTGATGGTATGGTGATTTATATAGTGACAACTAGGGATGATGTTAAGAGTGTTTTGTTTTTTTTTTTTTAAGTCTATTTTTAACTGTCTTATACTTTTGAAAAATATTTGTGTGTGTGTCTGCATGTGCGTGCACTGATGAGAGACTGAACCCAGGGACTTAAGTATGCTTGGGCAAAGACTGTACCCTTGAACTGCATGCCTGCCCACCATCTTTAATTTCTAAAATTATACCCTTTCAGAAATTTTTGAGGGGTATTATTCACCATCTCTCTTCTAAAAATAGTCTCATGGGGTTGTTTTTCATGTTAAAATAAAAAGTTGACAGTATGATTTTTTTCATAATTTATTTTATTTTGTGAGCATTGGTGTTTTGCCTGCATGTATGTCTGTATAAAGGAGTCAAATATTGGACTCACAGATGTAAGTTACCACATGGATGCTGGGAATTGAATCCGAATCCTCTGGAAGAGCAGTCAGTGCTCTTAACCACTGATCCATCTCTCCAGTGCTGAATATATGGGACTTTGTGGATGGGAGGAAGCAATGCATTGTTGTAAGGCATGGGAGCTTTAGTAAAGAGGAATCTTTTCTCTACAGTCCTTGAAGATGATGGTGTTGTAGCCACTAAATAAGGCTGCTGTTTCCCTTACCAAACAATATAAATAAGCTGGACAGGAAATAACGATGTTCTTTTCTGTTATATTTTGTGATATAATTGGCCTTACAGCTCAGTATAATAAGAACATAGATTTCTGTTCTATTTGTTGTTGTCTTTTGAGAAAGTAAGACCAGATTTATTAGTTTTGCTTTTGTTTTTGTTTGTTTGTTTGTTTTTAAAAAGACTGTAGTTCAGTTTGCAGAATGCTTGTGTGTCATTTATGAGGCTTAGGGTCAGATCTCAGCATTCCATAAACCAGGCATGATGGGTCAAGCCTGTAAATTCTAGCACTTAGAAGATGGAGACAGGAGGATCAGGAGTTCAAGGTCATCCTTAGCTACATAGTGAGACTTCCTCCTAATAAAAGGACAACAAAAGAAGTAAGGGAAGATCCAGGTAGGAACACTGAGCGGATGTCAGACACTCGGGAGGGTTACTTCTTGGCTGTGTGTAGCCTCTATTCTCAGTTCCTAGTTCACTGATCCACAGTCAGGAAGATGGTATTCTCTTTCCTACAACTGAGTTCTGAAGCTTCTTTCTCAATCTCAACCTGTTCCAGGGTAGATTGTCTGTATCAGTACTCTTCTCCCAGTTGGGTTTTGAGGCCTCTTACTGTTCAGTCCTTTTGCCTTAGAGGCAGAATTTGAACTTTGTCTATTGGGGCCATGTATTCACTCTGTAGGTGCCCTACATATGCAGAATAGAATAGCAGTGTTTTACACTTGGAGGGCTCTTGCTTAGAAGTGGCCTTCCTGCTTCCCAGCCTTGTGGTAGAACAGATGTTTCCCAGTTTGCCCATGGAGAACCTGAGAGCCTTTCTAAGAACAAACAGCCATCATTTAATTTTAGAGTTGGAAAGGCTTTGCATACCATTCTGGCCTCACATCCCAGAAGGCAAGCTAGCTGCTCAGAAGAGTTAAAGGACTCAGGCCACATGCCCCACATTTGGCTATGGACCTTGTAAGCCACATTCCATTTTTAAGTCAGAAGTTGAACCACAGTAAGGTCTTGCCTCTGTTGTGCACCACATAGAGGATCATGGAGAAAAAAAAACAGGCCTCCTTAGTGCAGAGGGTCTGCACAATAAAGTGAACACTTTTCCTGTTTAGTGCTGTGAATAAAGTCTCGGTAGCTGCAGTGATGCAGTAGCTGCAGTTTATAAATGTTGGGGAAAAGGTGTGCACCAAGTGGGAATATATTTTAAAGGAGTCCTTGAACATGTGTGGGAGAATCGAATAGAAGAGTGTTCAGTGTGAGATGTCTGGGTTACTTTTGAAAATAATGTGACAGGTCACATCTTTTTGATAAATTTCTGATTCAGTATTGTTTAATATTCTTGTAAAATACAGTAAAGATTGCTTTTTGGAGAAAAGAAAATATACACAGTATAAATCCCAGTGGGTTTTTGTTGTTGTTGTTTTGTATTTTTTACTCATGAAATACCTTTGTCAGATTGGGGTGACAGAGGCAGTGTTTCTGCTTGGCTCACTGTTGGCTGCCAACAGTTTGCAGTTCAGCCTGGTGTTTTGTGTGGCTCTGGTCTAGTGGGTAATAACATGGGGGGTGGGGACCAGCTGTTGTGGGAGGACCTAGCCAGAGCATATCAGATTAAGTGGAGCATGGAAGGAAAACTGAGGCTCTGTCACTGTTAGCTGCTAGAGAATCTCACATTCATGGAGGACTATGGGAAAGAATTTAATGTGACCCAGCAGTAGTGGGAGCTACTTAAAGATCTTAGGCTGACTAATACCATGGTGTGTGGCATTCACGGGCACTAGTATGTGTACCACTGTTTGTAAGCTCTGTGTGCCACTGAAAATGCTGTGGTTTGTGTCAACTCTCCTGTCATGATTTTATTTTCTTGTTTATGTCATTCAAAGAGCAGAAATAGGCTGGTTCAGTATTGTTACTGTATTAGGTGTTAGGCCTTCTCAGGTTCGACACTTCGTCTTAAGGTCAGGCAGCACCCTGCTCTCCTGTCTATACACTGTCTCTCAGAATTGTTTTGTTTTTGAACATTTTCAAAGCAAGGTCCTCATGAGGGTCGAGGAAAGAGACTGTTTACATGAAAAAGATTATCAGAATATTTAGGAAACCCTGGAGAACTGTAGAAATGACAGTGTATCTTCCATGGAGTTGGTGCCACTGCCGGCTGTTGGCCTTTTTATACTTTGGGATTGAGTATCAGTGCTCAGCTGTAGCCAGACTGTTCGTGCTGGACCATCTGGGCCAAGAGTTTGCCTAAGATTTAGGATTTCCATCAGAGTGACTAGAAGTACTTACTATATGACAACACTGCCCAAGTATTTGACACAAGTTATTTTACTAACTCTCTGAGCAGGCTTGGAAAGTAAATGACATGTTTCATTCTTATTTTGGAGATGCAGTGAAAGTATAGAAGTTAATCTTGTTTCTTAATGGCCAACATAGGTACCCCTAGGGAGGCACCTCAGTGATAGGTGCTTCACCAGCACTCATGAGTTTCTAACTTCAGTCCCTGTGGTAATAGCACACACAGAGCTAATCTGAAGAGTCTGATTGGGAGCATAACAGCCTTGAAGGGAAGCCAGTGTTTTCCATCATTAAGTTAATTCTGCCTGAGATGGAAAGATTCTTAGTGTATATATGGTTCTCTGAGATTGTTCCTCTTATACATGTAATTATTTTATCCTGAAAGATGAGCAATGTGGAAGAGAAACAGTGACCCAAGAATTACCAAAACAAGACAAAAACAAACTATCCATAGGAAGAGCCAGCCATTAGGGAAATTCTCTTTGCAGAATGATGCATGGCATCAGACCATTTAGCATCCATGAAAATTATGAAGTTTTGGTTCAGTAGCTTGACAGGAATAACTTCACCCTAATACCTTAGTTTTCTGCATTTTGGGCTGGTAGTGATCCAGACGGACTAGACCTTTACCCTTATAAATGCCAAGACCTTTACATGGAAGGTGATAGCCAAAGAGCTCTTACATTTGAGTGTTCCCCAGAATCACCTGAACTTGAACTTGTTAATGCCCCTAAATATGTATTTCTATCAAATCCTCAGGTGGATTAAACCAATCTTTGAAGTCCTATCTGAATTGTTCTGGTTTACAGAATATGCTACATGAGAGTTGCTTCTCTCCCCCCCAGACTCAGACACACACAGACACACACACACACACACACAGACACAGACACACACACACACACACACACACCCCTACCCCCGGGGGGGGGGGAACAACACCAGCTGTCTTTTATTGTTCTTATCTCTTTTGAGACAAGGTCTTTTGGAATTACCCAAATTGCTCCACCAACATTTGGCTGGACTGGCTAGCCAGCAAGCCCTGAGGATTTCCTCCATCCGGTGGTGGAATTACAGGTGTATACCTACCTCTGTGCATGGTTTGTCTTCAGGTGCTGGGATTCCAAACTCAGCTCCTCGTGTTTTTCACTTGAAAAAGTGAAAAGGACTGAGCCATCTTTCCATCCCCAGAAGTTTTCCTCTAGTGAGGTAAAAATAAGGGAGGGTAGTTAAATGGTCAGCAGAGAGAAAATGGGCTGGATGATGAGAGACTTAAATGAAGGTCACTTTAAAAGACTCAGGATGAGGCTGCTATGGCAGGATTGAGGGACCAGCAATCCAGGCAGTTAATGAGATCAAAGGCTGGGGGAGAAAAGGATCTGAGTATTAGCCACAGAGGAAGCCAACCTGAGTTAGGGGTTCAGGGATGGTGGAAGATGGTGTTGGGAAGGATTACAGAAGCAAGCTCAAGTAGGACTTGATTGAGAGAGCAAATAGAGCTCCAAGGCTGGTTTGTATCTGTTGTTTTGTTTTGATTTTCTTTTTTAAGGTTGCTTTGGCAGCAATGTGTAGGTTGAATGGGAAAGGGATTGAAAGTGTGGAAATATAAAGACCAGACAGATGACTATAGGAGGAATCCAGAGAGAAGGGGGGTTGCAGAGATGAGCAGGGTATGTCTTCAGGAGGTGGAGGCGAGGTAGAGAAACGAAGAGCTGAGGGGAAAGAATGCATCTGCTTTTTATGTAGTGTTCTATCAGAGCAGTGAATGCTTATAATGAAAGCCCACGAAAGGTTAAATTACATTTTATATGTGTTGTTTTAAAGAAGATGAGTGTAAAGAACATTTTGGAAAAACATTCATCATCAAAACTGACTTGTGTCATTCCTGTCTGTCCCCTGCAGGCAAACCTTCCACTATGTGAAAAGCCTGGCTGGCCAGGACAGCTTGTTCTCTGAGCGCTCTGGTTTAGCTATGTTACTGTGGAGTATAATCTCTGTGTGTGTGTCATTGCTTCATTGTTGGCATGTAGTAACTCAACTGGTAATTTAAATTAATAGACTGTGCATATAGGCATACTATTGTTCTTCTTAGATGTCGATGGAGCTTTGATTGGCAGTTAAGTGACGGTGTATTCAAATTAATTACTGTAGCTGAGAAAGAGCTGGGAAAACACAGTAGGAAAAAAAAAATAGATAGTTGTGATGTAGGAGTGAGAGGAAAAGATTCAACGTGTGAGTGAGCCTAGAATAAATTATCCAGAATTTAAAGGCGAGAGCAGATGCCAAGTGCTGCATCTCTGTCTATGTGTACCACGGAGGTGTGGTCAGCTCATAGTACTACTGGGTCTCTGATGTAGGAACTAGCTCCCATGATCAGTGTGTCCTTTGTAAGTAGCATGCTCACATAGTGGGTTCCCCCTTCCTGTTTCTTGGGATTCTCGCCCAGTCAGTTCCACCTCAGGCTGTCTCTTTCTTACATGTTTACACACATCCTCTTTAAACTGTGTGTTTCTTTTTCCTTTGCTCTTTTAAATCTTGCCCAGTTTACCTCAGGAAATTCTTTTTTTTCTTTGTTCTCTTCTAGAGTCAAAATAAGGAAAGGGGGATCTAGTCATGGTTAATATACATGAGGTTCATGCTGGGATAATCATATTGACAAATGATCCAATTACCAAGTCCTGTGGCTGTTGTATTTATGGATTTCTTGGCTGCCTTGATCAGTGCAGCTCTTTCTCTGTTTCTCTTTTTTCTTTTGGGCTTCCCCATCTTTCTAATCCATACTTGCTGTCTCCTCTTTTTCTTTTGTACTTCTGATTCAGTTGTGTCCACAAATGGTTTCTCAGCTATTTTATTTTTCCTCCTTTCCTGTGTGGGAGGTGCCACCATGCTGAAGTTTTAATTTAGTACGTTGCCCACCTCATCAGCTGCTTCTTCTCTTTCTCTCTGACATTGCAGCTCAACTCTGGGCTTGAATTGAAATCTGCTTCCTTGTTAATAATGTTTCTAGACCCAGAGCTCCAACTCACTTCCTTTCCTGTAGTCTCTGCAAAGCCACTGGGCCATCTTCAAGGTTCACCCTAATTTTCCTCCAGCTTCTATACTCAAAGGACTCTAGTTCATCAGTCTCTCTGCCTGCCCATCTTTCCATCTGTCCATCCATCAATGCATTCTTTTCTGTCCCATTTGCTAGTCTGGTACTTCAGGACTTTCTTATTTGGCTGAACTTTCCACTCAACCTTCTTCTCTTCCCTTTCATTTCTTCTTCCTCCTCCTCCTCCTCCTCCTCCTTCATCTCCATTTTTCTCTCCCCACCCCCAGGGTTTCTCTGTGTAACAGCCCTAGCTGTCCTGGAATTCGCTCTGTAGACCAGGCTGGCCTTGAACTCAGAAGTTTATCTGCCTCTGCTTCTTGATTGTTGGCTTTCAAGGTGTTCGCCCCCCACCATATCTAGCTTCCTTATTTTCTTTCTTTCTTTCTTTTTTTTTTTAAAAAAAAAAAAAAAAAAACTTATTTATTTATTTATATTTATTTACCTTGGTGTTTGCCTGGAACTGGGAACCGGAACTACACAGTTGTGAGCTGCCATGTTGGTGCTGGGAATTGAACCCTGGTCCTCTGGAAGAACAGTCAGTGCTCTTAATAGATGAGCCACCTCTCCAGCACCCCCCCTCCAATTCCTTATTTTCAAATGTTAATTATTTACCAATTTGCAATGGTGAAGGTCAAACCTAAGACCTCATGCATGCATCTCGAACCTCCTTCAATTATTCATACATGCTGTATATACAACAACATAGAATGCTCAATAGATAACAATGCCTACGTGATTTTGAAATGAATTCACAATAGCTCTGATAAGATAAAATACAAAGTAAATGAAAGAGAGGCCCAGAGACACCTCCTACAGATAGATCAGGAATATGCATTTGTGAACAGAATTTTAGTAGCTGATGGAAGAGAGAAAGAGAATCCATTTCTTTCATTCCACACTGCTCAGAGGTTGGGACAAGTTGTACAGAAGAAACACAGCTAGCTATTCTTGGAATGGAGGTCAGAGAGAACTTTCCCCCAAGGGCTCTGATAAAGGGAATTCCTTGTGACCTCATGAATAATCTCACTGGCATTTGGATCTCAATCACTCTTGGGGGATTGCTGCTTCTAACACTGCTCTGTGTGAGCCAGCAGAGGAGTATGGGTGTGTAAGTTCAGCAAAAGAAGTTAAGAGTGTGGGGAGTTTACAGTTTCTTTGTAAAACAGACTTCACAATACATCCTCATCTCCTTTTCCATCCCCCAAACCCATTAGTACACGGATCTCATGACTTCTAATCTGAAGCTGTTATCTTTGTATCTTGTTCTTGTCTTGTTTGCTCACTGTTGTGCTGTTTCTGAATGGCTCTGGCCTCCTTTGGATCTGCTTTCCCTCCCTGCCTCTACCTTGCTGCCCACCCCTGTTAATACAGCTGCTTTCCTCATATCAAGATCAAAAGGAAGTTGCCATGCTATTAGGATTTGCTGATCAGCAACTCACAGAAGTTCTTTAATTAAAACGGAGCATACCGCCACCAACACATTAAGACATTACCAAAAACAAAACAAAAAACCAGAATTCTTTGGTAGAAATTTTGTCTCATTTTAAATTAATATGTATTGAGGGCAGTATTTTTTAATAAGAAATTTTATAGTCCTGTTCTTGTTTTGATGTGTTTGTGTTAGTTTGTAAAAATGTATCTGCTAACTACAGTCCAGCTGACTCTTCAGAGTCACTCTGGCACTTTTTAAAACTTTTTTTTTTTTGTTAGCACATATTGTTTGTAATAATTTTTGTAACTGGGAGAACTTGGGTTCTGTTTTTTTGAGCTCTTACTTTTGTTAATACAATTTAGAAGCAGATTTAAAAGGAAACTTACAGACATTTGCACTAGTTTTTGAAAAACAAAACAGACTGAGAATCAGCAGCTGCCAGGTGAAGGGAGATGAAGGAGAAGAAGAAAAAAGAAAGCCTTTCGTTGTGAGTTCAGGTCCTCCAAAGCTGGCGTGTTTCAGGTCAGCACACAGCTGGGCAGTCAAGAGTGGAAGGGGTGCCTCAGAGAAAGAGTGAGAACCCAGGGAAAGCATGCTTAGAGTTTTGGCAAGTATCAGAAAAAGAGACAGAAGAAAAAAATAAGCAGGTCCCATGGCAGAGATTCTGAGCCTAAAGGTATTTCCAGATTATCTCATTGAGGGGATGATTATCCTCCCATTTTCCTCTGACTTTAGGTGAGCCAGCTTCCTAAGGGGTGGTCTCCTGGTCAGTTGATTGACAGGCTGGGTTGGATTAACTCTTAAGGAGAGGAGACAATAGTATGTAATATCCTAATCTTTAGAACAGATCCTATCTCTATCCAGAGACAGCAGTTTTCCATTCTTTTGTTCAAGAGGCCTAAGGAGGGGCAAAACTGATATTTACCTTTCTAGTGTTACCAAAGATATAGGAGGTGGAGTCCAAATCTCAAGAATTTAAGTACTATTTATGCATTATTTCTGAGAGAAATTGTGTTTGTTTGCTTTTCACATTCTAGATCATAGTTCTAAGGTATTTCTATAAAACAACCAACCAAACAAACAAAACTAATATTCTAGCTAAGTGCAAATCAAAGGCTCCTGGGATTTATTATTTAGATTCTCATTTTGATTCTTTAATTAATTACTTAACACTTCTGGTACTTGGTTACCTTCTTATTAAAATGAGATGATAGTGATTGGATGATGACAGATGGCATTGGCCATGGGTAAAGCCATCCAGTCCTCCCAGTGATGTTCTGAAGTCAGAACTGTCATTCCTGTTTGCACAAGCAGGGACTGAGGGACGGAGATTACAGGGTTTGGACAGGGTATACAGCCAGAGAGCGGACAGACTCTTGGCCTGGCTTCTGGGAGAAACCCTTAACCACTATGCTTTCTAGTTCAGTGGTTCTGTGCTGTGCTATTTATAGGACAAAGCCTGTATTTTGAAATTTTGAGGCAGTAAAATTAGTTTTACTGAAATTCAGTTTTGCATTATTCCTCCCAAGTTATTTTTAAATCTAGTAACTTATATTTAAATGAAAGTATTACTCTTTCTTGCTTCTTCCCAAATGTGTTCCCATGTGGATTATTTGGCTATAGCAGCAGACAACTGGGAAGAAGTCAGTTACTGATGTTCTTGCCATCCAATGCAATGGTGTGATCTTAGTATCTGTCTAGCAGGAGATCCAGCATCACTTATGAGGCTGTATCCTTCCTTCCTTTCTATATATTTACTTTACCAATGTCTGCATGTATGTCTGTGTGAGGATGTCAGATCCTGGTGTTACAGACAGTTATGAGCTGCCATGTAGGTGCTGGGAATTGAATCCGGGTCCCCTGGAAGATTAGTCAGTGCTCTTAACTGCCAAGCCATCTCTCTAGTCCCCATGAGAATTTTTTTTTTTAAGTTTTATTTATTTTGTATACAGTTCTGCCTGCATGTTTGCCTACAGGCCAGAAGAGGACACGAGATCTCATTACAGATAGCTATGAGCCAACGTGTGGCCATTGGGAATTGAACTCAAGACCTCTGGAAGAGCAGCCAGTGCTCTTAACCTCTGAGCCATCTCTCTAGCCTGAGAATGTTTTTTATACCCAATCTTTTTTTTCCTTTGACCATCTCTGTAGTATGGTCAAGCTTGGAATTTTTGGAAGTTCTAAGTATTTACTGTGATCACTATGTGAAGTATTTAACAGGCTGTCTGTTGTCTTTCACTCTACAGATACTAGGGCCACTGATTGTGCCCAAGGCCTGCTATGAAATAGCAAAACATAGGTCTTGATTCGTAGTTATCAAAGTATGGGTACTACTATACCATCATACATATGAGGAACTGATGCTATTCAGGCCTTTTCCCAGTTTGGCCCAAACTAAACCTTTCAGCTCTTTCCATCACAGCCCATCCACCAGTATTCAGCTATACCCCATTGTTGTTGGTAGGATGGTGAGTCTACTTTTTTATTCTAGGATGTTTTTGAGTGAAAAAAGTGTGTGAGGGGGGCTGGAGAGATGGCTCAGCGGTTAAGAGCACCGTCTACTTCTTCCAGAAGACCCGGGTTCGATTCCCAGCACCCACATGGCAGCTAACAACTGTCTGTAGTTCCAGTTCCAGGCAAACACCAAGGCAAATAAATAAATAAATAAATAAATAAATAAAAGTGTTTTTTTTTTAAAAAAAAAAAAAAAAGTGTGTGAGGACTATTAATATTTATTCTGGTAAAGATAAGCCAGGGTTGTACCAGCTTGACTGGAATATATTTTCATTCTAATTATTTAATAGGTGTCCTAAGCTCAACATTCTTTAATTATAATGAAGTTAGTGTTAGTATATGACACACACATCAGAAGAATTCCCATGGTTTTTGTGAGTTGGTAGGCTTAGGTATGGTTTTCCTGGCAGGAGTTTATTTTCCAATCGACTACAGAATGTAGAGACTTTTCTCAGGTAAGTGTCCTAAAGCAATAATTCTTAGTGAGAGTGTCAGAGAATGCAAGGGTGGGGAGTGAAAGATGGTGGTGGTCAGGGGGTGGGTTGCTAACCAAATTCCATGGCGGTGCACTGTTTCCTCTCCAGATAAAGAAACAGAACTATTTAACCCATATTCATTGTAAAAGTCAAAAATAACTTTTTGTCACTTATGGTAACATTTACAACTTAATTGTCATAAATAGAGTAGCCCAATGATATCATAAATGAGCTTTGAAAGCTTTAATTAATTACACTTATTTATCTCTCTCTCTCTCTCTCTCTCTCTCTCTCTCTCTCTGTGTGTGTGTGTGTGTGTGTGTGTGTGTGTGTGTGTGTGTGTGTCTCATCTGACGAACTGTAAGAGTTGGCTCTGGGTTGGCAAGCTCCTCTACTAGCTAGGTCATCTTGCAGGCCCAGCTTTTAGAACTTTTGTTTCCAGAGATTCAGGGCCTCTCTCATCCCGAATAAATCATGAAGGATTTTAATGAGTTGTAAGTCATTCTCAAAATTATTTGAATGGGGTTTTGTAACCTAGCAATATCAATATGTTTTTTAGTTCAGTTTACAGAAATTGTCCTCTCAGTTACAGTTTTGAATAATTTTTGAAAGGGGACAAGTTTTGGAAAATGGCCATCAATACAGTTAAACAAATAAAAACTGAAACAAAAGTCCCTATCTGGGCAAAGGGGAGAGAGAAGGGCACACTGTTTGGGCAAGGTGTCTTGACTCCCCACTGAAGAAGGGATTGCTCCACTTATCAGCAATATGGGAATATGGTGAAATTTCCCAAGCACTTGCTTTTAGATTTAAGCCGTACCAGTTGGCCACTGGCCTTCAGGGAACTTCGTGACTCATCATTTGGAATCCTTTTTCTGGCCCTCTAGAATGAGATTAGGGCCTCAGAGTTTTGGAAATTAGAGCTATTGCCCAGGCCACTTATTAGTAGTTCCTTTTGGGATTTGGGACCATAGAATTTACAAGAGAAAGTGATGAAGAGAAAGAGAGTTTCCTTTTTGTCTGTCTTTTTTTTTTTTAACCTTAAACATTATTGTCTTATCTAGGGGTGTTTTTGTCAAAGTTATTTACCTCCATTTATGTCCGGCAAGTTAAAAAAACCATCAAGACCTAATCCTGTAATTCTAACAGCCTCAACACAGTCCAGGGTAGCAGGATGAAAATGTAGCTAGCTTAGTTTATTACCAATTCTAAGGGAGCACCTGAAAGTAACAGTGTACTCAAGTCTTGCCATGCCCTTCCCCCCTACTCCGGAAGGTTCAGTCCAGTTTAGCGTTGTCCTCCAGTGGAACAAAAGGCGGAGTGGCACGTGAACCCGATCCACTGAAACAGCTCTGTGTGCTGGGAAACCAGCTGCAGTTTTGACTGCAATGGAGAATAAGCAGTACTGCGTTTGAATAGCTGTTCCCCTGAACTCTTGCTTCTGCCCTGTCACAAGAGGATACATGAGAAGCTGAAGCCTAAGCCATAGCTTTCACTTTGCAGTCAGGGAGAGAGACACACAGACATGCCGAAACAGTCTCCATAAACTTTCTTACCTTTATTTTGTTTGTTCTGTTTTTCTCCTATTTCAGTTTTTAAAAGTTGGCTCTGAACCATTAAGATGATTTCACAACCCATTAATTGATTGTGAGCTGAAGTTTATAACAACGTGTCTAAATAGGTTTTTTTTTTTTTTTTTTTTTTTGGTGTGGGTATGCATGTTTGAAGGCAAGAACCATGAAGTAATGTTTTCCTATCAGTCCTGTTAATAAGTATAATAAATAATGAGCCATAATAAAGCATGAACCATTTAGTTAATTAGAATATTTACCATAATACATGCTGTTGGGTTGCTTTCCTTATGAATAGTGCATTTTGTCTGCTAGGATGAAGTAATTGAGTGTTTCCAATCTGCCCAGACGGTAATCCTTACAATACTTGTTGTTGATGTTAAATGGTCTATTGAAATAGCATTTTGTCTGTGTGTCTTGGCTGGTAATGAACACTGTTTTGTCACTGGAGGGTTACCAGAACAGCTGTTGACACCCAAAGAATGCCTGAAAACACCCGTTAAGTAGCAGAAAAAAGAAATCATAGTTTTAACCCTTTTCTGCTTTTTATGATGCCAGATGGTAGAGTACTTGATCATGAAGAAACTAAGCTGCTTCTGTTTCTGACATTAATTTTTCAGTATAATAAACATTCTCTAGTATTAGAACATTATGTTTTTCTCTTTAGGGTATATCCCATCCTTAAAAACTAGTCTCTGTTTATGAAATACTAACCAGAAAGAAGCTGAACTTCTACTACTAGAAAATAGTTTTATTATTTATTTTTAGTTTCTTCTTTAAGAACATGCCTTTTAAGCCACATATGCCTTTTTTTGTGATATGTTATTTGCAGACTAATGTGGGGTTCACTGTCTTTAACTTACAGGCTTGTGCCTCTCTGAAGAACACACCCTAAGTATCTTCTGGGCTGTGTTGCTTCATCAGGAGCATAAACAATTACAGCATAAAATATTATGTTTGGAATGAAGTCATGCGTCGTTCTTGATTGCTAAATTCTTATAATTTTAAAGGGGGTGTGTTTGTCTACTCATTCACACACTTGCTAACACAAGCGAAGGAGCCCACACATACGGATAGGAAAAGTATGAATCTGAAGGTTTCTTATTTTCTACTAATGCATGGAATGTGCGGGATCAGGAATGCTAAAGTGGGAGTCAGCCTTAGAAGTTACTCAGTGTAAAGTGTTCCCTGGTGGAGGAGGCTGAAGTTCAGAGAGCTAGAAGCCTTCTTCCCAGCTTCTGTCTCATTGCCCTATGTATGGTCTCTCTGCAGCAAACTGGGCATGCTTAAATGCCAGTAGCTTTTCTTTCGATTAAAGTTCTGATTCCTAAAGGTCACTTAAAGTGCTTCAGGCTGTACGTCTGCTCACCTTGGTAGCTGCTCTTAGGATCTGTAGCCATCCTGCCCACAATGTTTGAGTTTCCCAAAAATCATATTTTTTTAGCATGTTACTTGTAATTCTCTAGTTTTTTGATAGTTCTTCTATACCTTTGACAACTCTGATTTTATCTCATTTGACTTTGATTTTTTTATATTACCTCTTCCCCCTAGAAAATATCTAAACACACCTCATACCAGTTATTTAGTTAAGTGGAATTAAAAGTAAAAAAAAAAAAGCAAAGGAACCCAGTGTGGATTATAGTTTACATTGTGACAATATGCATTATATAAATATATGTATATTATGTATAGTTCTGTAAAGTATAGACAAATAACTTTCATATATCAATCGTTAATTTTATATGTAGGAGTACTTAAGTAATGGCTAGTCACTATGTCTCTTGTAAACAATGGCTTTTAGCACGAGCTAAATAAACTTTATTCCTTCTCCTGTGCTACCAACTTAAAAGAGTTTCAGAGGGGGGCTGGAGAAATGGCTCAGCAATTAAGAGCACTGACTGCTCTTCCAGAGGACCGGGGTTCAATTCCCAGCACCTACATGGCAGCTCACAACTGTCTGTAGTTCCAGTTCCCAGTTCCAGGCAAACACCAAAGAAAATAAATAAAGTTTTTGAGTTTTTTTTTTTTTAAAAAAAAAAAAAGAAAGAAAGAATTGCAGAGGAGGGACTTTACCAGTTGCTAACTTTTTTCTTTAGTGAGCAGCACTTATTTATAGGTGTTAGTATGGTGAATGTGGGGAGTATTCCAAAGATACAAAGACTACAGAGAAATAAGTGTTCTGGAAACATCAGGGAAGAGGCTGGACAACACAGAAGCCTTTTGTACCACTGCCTAAAGCTGTTTGCAGTAGAAATGCTGTACAGGCATGAGAAGCATGTCTGTGTTGATATCTGGTAGGATCCTAGGAGTGCCAGATAAACAGGACATAAATCTGTAAAGCTGCAGCTAATTAAAATAACATGTATGCAGTTCTGGCCCCATCTGCATCATGAAATCGAAGTTTTTTAATGGCTATGTATTTGTTCTTATTTTTGAAATGCAAGGATGCTACTTTTACATTTATGAGGCTACATGTCCATGTGGGTTTATGTGTATGTAGATGCATGTAAATGTCAGAGGTCAGTCTTGGGCTCTGGTCCTCAAGAGCCACCAAGTTCAGATTTTCAGGCAGGGTCTCTCATTGACCTGGAGTTTGTCAAGTAATCTAGGCTTGCTTGCCAACAAGCCCAGGGAGCCTTCTGTCTGTGCTTCCTCAGCACTGGGAGTACAAGTGTGGGATTACCATACTCAACTTTTCTTTTTTTAGCCTAAACAGAAATTTTTTTGTCATATATTCCATTTTCATTTGTTATTTTACATCACATTCAAAAAATCTTTTTTATGTTTTAATTTTTCTTTTTTATTTATAAAATAGTCTTTTTTATCCATGTATTCCCTTGTATATCCATGTATCTCCCTCCCCTCCTCCCAATCAGTCTTCAGCCTCCTCCCCTTCCCATCCCCCCACCCCCTCTCCAAAAAGGGCAAGAAGTCCCAAGATGGGTCAGCTCAACATGGCACATCCACTCCAGACAAGTTCAATTTTCTCATCTTAATATCAAGACTGGGTTAGGTGTTCCTCTGAAGGGAATGGGCTCTAAGATTCCAGCCATGCACAGAAACACAATCTGATCCCACCCTGGAGACTCCACATACTGCCCATGTCAGTGAACAATGGCTTACCCTTGGAGGGCCTAGTTCCTTTTCTTGAAGGTTCCCCGGTGGCTGTTCTTGGTTTAGTGAGCTCTCCAGAGCTCCAGCCAGCCATCACTGTGGGAATTTTTCTCAAAATCCCTATCCCCTTGCTCATACAGACTTTCCTTACCTGCTGTCAGCTGGATCAGGAACTCATCCCAGTGCTCAGCCATGTATCTCTGCCTCTCTCTCTGTTCATTGCTGGATGTAGGTTCTGTGATGGGACTTAGGGTGGTCATTCATTTGATTATATGGGAAGTCCTCCAGTATTAGTTGGAGACCAAGCCAGGGATATCCTGGGGGTTCTTGGAAGTTTCCCTAGCACCCAGTCTCTTTCCAACCCCACATTGGCTTACTTACTCTATTAAGACCTCCCTCTCTTTTTTTCCCCTCCCTCTTTGTTGCTACCCTCACTCATCAACCATCTCCGTCTGTCATGATTTGTTCCCACCCCTTCTTGGTTGCAACCTTTTATGCTCCCAATTACTCAAGAGATCTTCTCTATTTTCTCTTCTTAGGGGAATTTCTGGATATCTCTCTTAAGTTTCTTCTGATCCCAAGCTGTTCAGGGGTTGTGGTTTGCAGCTTGGGCATTCTTTGCTTTATGTCTAAAGTCCATTTATGAGTGAGTACATCCCATGCCTATCTTTCTGGGCTTGAGAGACTTCAACTTTTTTTTTTAAGTCAATAGTCTTTTTTGTTAGTTTTGCATTGTTTTATCCATATAGTCTTCATGTCTCAGACCCTTTGAGGATACATGGCAGAGGCCACAGCAATATACACATTGGCCACCTACAAACAGGTTAAGCTCTGTGAAGCAAATACAGAGATTTTAAAAGGTGGAATGTGGAACTGTGATCTCTACAGTGTAGATACTTTAGCATTACTAAGTTTTATGGGAGGGAAATAAAAAGATGTCAGTTTAACCATGGGGAGCTTTGTCAGTTTCAATGAAAACAATTGCACCCTTTAAACAATGATGTTGAAATCTGCAACTGCTGATGTTTGGGTGTTCAGGTGTGTTTTTTTAGTGACATGCTGTGCTGTTGTCTCCTCTCTGTGGTGAAAAGTTGGGAGCACTGTGCTGTGTGGGCGGACAATGTAGACTTGTGTTCTGTTATGAAAACAACGATGTATAGAAAAGATTTTCCCTCCATCATGCCAGACTAAGTTTTAGATTCTGCCTCCAATGTTCACCAGACTGCTTGAAGTCATCCTGATCTTTTACAGAGAGTATCTTGACTTTGTCTCACTGAATTTTTTGTCTTTAAAAATATAATTTCTTCTTAAGAAGGTATGGCAGTCAGTATTTGGCCCTTAACTGTTTGCGTGTTTGTTTTGTTTTGTTTTTTAGTGAAGTGTTTGATCTGATGAGTCTGACCAGAGTAAAATGTTTGAGTCCTGAATATGAGAGTTTTATTGAACTTTTAGGATCAACCTTCAGTTCTAGGTGTTACTCTTCAGGGTCTCTTGTTCTCTTCTGTGAGGGTTTTTTTCTTGGGAGGGCACCAACCATGTGCCCATTTGCCTTCTTTTCAATCCTGCCTCAGTCTGCTGCACTCGGAGGACTCCCAGAAACCACCATAGCAGATGGTAGGCGATAATAGCGATTACGTGGTGAGCTCTTACTGATTTTTCACAGCAGTCTACAAACACACAATCACTGCTTCCATTTTAATAATGAAGTAGCCTGATGTCAAAAATCTCAACAGCCTGCCAAAGCCACACAGAAAGTCCAGTATGGGTGAGTTCCTGACTTTTGACCTTGGAAGCCCATGTATTTCTAACCAGCAGCCTGGCTCTGAGGCCTTCTGTTCTGTTGAAATTGTCATTTAGTGATGTTTGCAACTAGTGCTGACCTTGTGCGACTTCAGTTTTGTCTTCTATGTTACATTTATTTTGGGATAGGACCTTAGAGAGATGACATACTAGGTTTAGTAAGCTGGTACATTGAGCTCTTCAAGAAAATTTAAAGTTACTACCTGATTTCTGAGCAAGTTTTGTAGCTGAAGATTTCTTTCTCTACAGTTCTTAAAATATTATTTGATATTGTGTGTGTGGTGTGTTTTCCCTGCATGTATGTTTACACACCACATACATGCCTGGTGACTGTAGAGGCTGGAAGAGGGCCAGCCAAATCTCCTGGAACTAGTTAGAGATGGTTGTAAACCACCACGTGAGTGCTGGGGATGGAACTCAGATTCTCTGCAAGAGCTACCAACCCTCTTCATCACTGATCCATCTCTTCAACCCTAGATGAAGATTCTAAGTAGTTTTCTTTTTTTATATATATTTTATGTGAGTTTCATGCTTGTAATTACTGGCTAGGGTTTCTATTTGTGAATTGTTACAGTGTAACTCACCAGCCAGCATGCCTTCTAACCTCTTATTTGTGAAGTCTGTACACCTTGGTGATGTCAAGTCTAGCATCTACTCTTAGTACTGACTGTAGGCTGTTTATCATCATTAGCCTCATTATTTTAAATGGATACCCACCCACCTTATACTACACAACCACAGTATTCCAGGGCTGCTCTAGAGATCATATCTTGTAGTCTATCCCTTTCACCTCTTTTACTTTATTCCTAAATAGTTTCTAACTGTTGTCAAACAGTGTGAAAGAAAATATTTTGTTTTAAAGAGCATCTTTCTAGGGTGTGTGTGAAAAATCTCTTAAATAAAGAAGTCTTGTTTCTGACCAAGGACTTAGAAACAAAATCTTCCATGTGTTTAACATACATTAGTTTGTAAATACAGAGTCTCACTAATTGCACTTACAGCTCACAGCAAACTACCTGTTGTGTCTTGTTACTGTGAGGGGGGAAAAGTGAGAAGTGTGAGTGTGCTATATAATGCTGAATGCAGAAAAGCATGTTGGAGAAATGGTTTCTAATTACATTATGTGCCTCCCACCTTGGATGTGAAGTTAATTGGTTCGCTCCAGATCTTCTGATGAAACAATTTGTCAGTTTTTCTGGTACTGAGGGACTCAACTGAATTCAGGTATGCCAACCTTAGTTTAGGGTGCCTCTGTGTAAAGCAATAAATTAATAATTTATTAGCCCCTTTCTCCTTTTACTGGAGAGAGTAAAACACAGCAAAAAAGTGTGATTTTACAGAATCACTGTTTACTCATATTGCTCATGAGATTATTACTTTGCCTTTCAAATTAAAATTTGTTATGTATTCTTAAGGATAGTTTTTTGGGGAAAAAAAGAATGGTTTTAGTGGTTAAGGCTCATGTGATTTAAACAGGAGACATTGAGTAGTTTCCTAAAGGAAAATTAATATATAGCTTTTATATTATATACAACATGCTAAACTGTACAGGAAAAAAATTGTAAGTTGAACCTTGTATATTTTTAGATAAATGCTCTTCCACAATAAATAAACTTACAGAAAAAGGCTAAACATAATATAATTTTATATAATATATAATAATATAATAAAGACTAGGAAGCTGCCCAAACCTACTAGCTCAGCTGCTTCATGTTATTGTTGAGCAGAGAGAGGCTCAAACTGTGGTTGGGTATCAGAAATCAGAATTGGGCCTTCCTTTTCTGCCCCCTATTTTTATGGTATTTCTCCTGTCTTTTACTAGTTTATTATTTTTAAAACTTTAACTTTATGTATATAGATGTATTGCCTGCATATATACCTATGCACCATTTGCATGCTCAGTTCTTTTGGAAACCAGAAGAGGGCATTGGATGCCTGAAACCGCAGTTGTAAATTGCCTTGTGAGTGCTAGAAACTGAACTGGGGACCTCAGGAAGAGCACCAAGGGCTCTTGGCTTCTGAGACATCTCTCTAGCTCCTTGCCAAAGTATTTGTGGAAAGAGGGTCTTTCCCCTTTTCTCCCTGTTGATTGCTGCCTTAGGTAGGTAGTACTGGGACCTGGGCTTAAAATATAATTCTTCCTGGAAAAGGTTACAATTTCTTCTGGGTTATCCTTAGTAGGATCTGAATTGTTTTCGATGATAGAAAATTTTGGGATGCTTGTGAATCTGGGTGTTAATAAGATCCACTTAAAGGGAAATTTCAAGCTACAAGAATTTTATGTGAGCTTGACTCCTTAATTGGTGAACTGTTTATACACTGCCTAAGATTCATTGATGATTATGCCAAGGTCTTGAAGGCATCATTCTCCTCCCATTTCTTTTGGTGCTGAGGTGTGAATCTGGGGCCTTATACTTGTTAAATATACTCTGTCACTGAGGTTCCCCACAAGCTCCTTCTTTTCTCATTTTTAGCCTTGGTAGAATTCAGGCTTTGCTTTCTATCTGGATTAGCAGTGAGGGGAGTTATAGGAATTAAATACTACACAGGAAGATTGAGTTTCAGTTAAGGTCAGAGAGTGTACTTTTTCTTCTTGGTGGCCTTTGGGAGGTTATGTTACCCCACAGTAAGCCCTGGATTTCTGGTTTGCAAAGGATGACTGTAGGTGCAGTTTTACACTGAGAGCATTTACTCCTTTTTTCAGCTTCTGTTTTTCCTTCTCCACCTGTCCCGTCATTCCCAGGCCAAGAGGCTTTTTCACACCTGCCTTCGGAAAGTCTAGGAAGAAAGGGGTTGTGATTTCTATTTCCAAATTTTGGCAAGAGGAAAGGTGGGACAGAGTGACTCCTTACTGGGGACTGAAGGTGTCTTCCCTTGAAAAAGATTTTATCTAGGTGAACTGATGACATTTGTACCTTATATTATGCATGATTTTTCTAACGCCTCTTTCCACCAGCTTTTACAATCCAATAATGGAGCTGCTTTGTGCTTGAACTTGAGGATGATTTTGGCATTAGAGGGACCCAAGGGCTCAGGCACTGCAGTTACCTCTGGATAAGACACAGAGGAAGCTGAGAGAGTTGCTTATTGGCTCAGTGCATGGCATGACTATCCCTCTGAAGGCTGTTAATATGTCTTTCACAGTGTTGGTATCAGGTGGAGTATGGAAGAGAAAGTCAATCTGAAGGCAGCTGCCAGGGAAGAGGGAAATGATTAATAAAGTGTGTGTCAACTGTTTGAACTGGTTAATTGTTGAGTTCCAGAGCTGAGTGCATCCCCTACTTTCTAAACTGTCTACATACCTATCATGTATGCACTTGTCTCTAGCCTGCATCTGTTCTTAGGCTAAAAATGAAATCCACTGACAACTCTTACCTAGAAGACTTGTATAGTTTTTAAAGAAAATCTGGTTGCGGTAGAGCTAGGACTTGTTTTCATTGTCCTTGATTGTATTTTCCTTCCACAGAGCTATGTGATCTATTTGTGGAGTGTGTTTGCTTATTTCGATCAGAAATAGATCTTCTACCCCTACTAGTGAGGAACACTGGGAACCCATACTAGCCCATTTGTTCTCAGTAGTCTGAAACATTTTTTTCTTTTTTGATGATACCTAAAGGGGAAAATTTCCAAGATTGCTGTATGTTTCTAAATAAAGGGATTTAATTCATAACAAAAGAGGTAACTTTTCTAAGTATTGCATTCTAAAATCAGATTATGAGCACTCCCTTGTGTTTTCTATGCTCATTTTTCTAGTACCTGTACAGAATGTTGACTTAGTTGATGATGATCACCACAACTGCTGCTTAGTTTGACTGTGTTCTTATCTTCATGTTTTACAGGGATATCAGTATGAACAATATCACCCAGTTACCAGAAGATGCGTTTAAGAACTTTCCTTTTCTAGAGGAGCTGTAAGTACGACTTTGAACTTGGCATGTGCATGTGTTTCCTACCCCTTTTTGCAAACTCTTTCTATGGAGAACTGAGAACTTTGTTTCAGTAAGGTTTTGTGCAGGGGAGTCATGTTTGGGAGTTGGGGGAGAACAAACTTGCCTTTTTAAGCAGTATAATTACTGAAGTTATTTTTGAAAGCCAAAACTAAAAAGTGCTACTTCCATAAGACATTTTCCCCCTGCAATTATTATAACCATGATTGCTGCAGTGACACAAGCTAATTACAGTGTGATCCTGAGATAACATGGCTCCTGCATAATTACCATTGCTGCCAAAGGAGTTGCTATATGGATAACAGAACCTGGAAAAAAAAAACACAAGGTGTTCCAGGGGCTTAGTGCAACAGACTACTTTGACAGTAAGTGGACAGCAAACAAGAAACTGATAACAGATCTCCTAGGTTGTTTGCACATGACCTTTTGGGGTAAAAGTATGTGACAGCAGCCAGCTGTGTCTCATACAGCACTTTTAGGAACATTTCTATATTTGTCAGTTGCATTGTGAAACACATTTTTGATTTGTTTTTAACTTTTTCTTTAGTTGCACTTTTTATATGCTTTTAATGTCCATAATGAAAAGAATGCACCGTTAGTTTTTTAAAGAATAAAAAACTATGCATTATATTTTTGGAATTCTGATGGAAAGTAAATTAGATTTGAATCAGTTACTATCAGCCCTAGCTCATGGATTATGTGGTATGGGTGGTAGAAAGGTTCCAGCTGAATATTAAGACCATCAAAAAAACACAGGCCTGAAGGAATCTAAATTCCTATTGTACATCATGTCCTGCTCTTTCTCTGTTGAATATTAGTAAATGAAGCTGCCACTCCTAGTTCAGCCCCTCCCTTAAAACATAGAGTCAGAGTTGAGTAAGACCCAGATTGTATTCCTAGCTCATTGAAATAGCAGTTTAAAGACTTAATGAAATTAAAGAGAATTTTTTTCTTCCCACACTGCTTAGTTGAACCTAATGCTTTCACAGCAAAGTTGAACAGATTATTTGTCACAAGATTGAAAACTGGGTCAAATTACTTAGACTGTCTCTGCTTGATGTCTTTGACTATAAGGTGTGATTAATAATAATCCCTCATTTGTATTATTCTGGTGCATACAAAAGTGTATCTTAAATGTTTATTATGGCATATGATACAGAATGTTATCTAAATGCTAGCTAGTATTTTTTTATTTTTAAAGTGCATAAGGAACAAGTTATGTTTGAATAAAAGGATTTAAGGGTATGGTGTATATGGTGTATTTAATGCCTTTCTATGTGATGAATATCAATTGTCTTTAATAATGTTTGAGCTAACTTCACTATAATCAATCTTTAAGGTACTTTTCTGCTTCTGTGTTTTTTTTTTTAACATATAGTTTTACACTTCAGGATTAGTATCTCTTTACAGAAGTAATCATGTAATGGAAGGACAATAAGAAATGATTCCTTAGCCATTGTGTAGCCACTGTGGGGTATATGATTTACCAGATAGGAAATGGAGATTCTTCCTGCACTCTGGAGGGGCTGCTGTGTGCTGACCACCTTTGTTGATGCCTCCAATTACCAGTTACACTCTGAAGCATTTGGAGTGGGAACTTGGGATCTCTGCTTTGTGAAATTTCACATCTGGGATTTCTTAAAATCTCAAATGACCAAACATTTGTGAACCTCTTGAGCTTTATTAATTGAGAATTTTAATTGGAGCCAAATTGAATTTGATTGGTAGTTCTTTGTAGCTAGGTCACATTCTCTCTCTATTTCACTACCATAGGAACAAAGCCTATCAAATCAAGCTGTTAGGCCCACATTGAATACTGTATAGGATTTCAAAAAAAAAAAAAAATTCAGTTGGGAGACTGAAGAGTTATTTACAAATATTTCAAAATATTTGTAATTCAGAATATTTCAAAGTAGTCTTTAATACTCTTGAATAGTTTAGGCATTCAAGGGGGGTTATTTTCCAGGTTAATATAAACATTAAAAAGCTTAACTTTTGCTTTTTAAAACACTGCAGTTGATTTTCGAGTTCTAAAATGATGTAGCCTTGACTATTGTAATGTTTCATAAACATTATAACCATTTGTTCAAAAGTCATCTGGAAATGATTTAAGAATGATTGTGAAGCTGAGTGCCCTAAGTAGAAATGAGTTTTTTTCCATGTTAGTTAATGAGGTGTTCTTTATAACACATGACTAGGTTTGGCCAAATTTCACATAGGATTCAGGAATGCTTAGAGTATGGGGTAGATTCACTTCCCAACAATATAGAAGAGATGTTCATAGATATTTATACATTCATTTATTCTTCCAATAAACATTAAGTCCTGTTGCTTGCCAGTCCTCATGGTGTTTGTTAGGAATATAGACATACACATAGTTCCATGGGGAGCTGACAGTATCCCTAGAGTTATATTGTCTGATACCATATCAACTAGAAGCAGGTGGCCATTTAAATTAAGATATGAGCATAAGTAAAAAATTTATCTTCTTAGCTGAACTAGTCACATCTCAGACAGGTTATTTTTTTATTTTTTGCAATGCTGGTGACCAAACAGGGTTTCATAAATGTTATACAAATGTTCTGCACCGAGCCACATTGCCAGCCCTGAATGAGCACATTTTAGTGTCAGTAGTTGCCTGTACTTAGTAAGCAGACATAGATAATTTCCGTCATTGCAGGAAATTCTGGTGGCCAAAGTTGATCTAATTTGTGGTGGGAGATGAAGCTAACAGTTTGTTCATTATAGGATGACTGGGAGACAAAGCACTAGATTTCTGTGAGACTCTGGAATGTGGGAAACTTCTTTGCTTCCCATAATCATTTTCATTGAGTTTTGAGGGTGTAGAAACAGGCCAGATGAAGACAGGTAAGAAGGACACCCTTTAAGAACTCCATAGAATGTGGAGTGGTATGGAGCTAGAGATCTCAGAAGAACTGGGATGTATGAAGTGACTTGTTATGACAGGATTAGATGATGATTCTGAAGACATTTCTCAGATTATGCCCATATCATGACATGTTTTGCGCCAAGCTGGGGGAGGTGGGTTAAATGTTTCCTAAAGAGTTTGGTTTGATGGTTTACCAGGAGGAGACTAGAATTTTTAGATGCCAGTTACTAAGACTAGAGACGTTGGTATCCAATCTGCTTGGAACCTAAAGAATCCGTTTTATAAAGATACAATGGGTAATAATAGCACACCTATAAAGCCTTTCATTATGCATAAGTCCTTTCTTATAACTACAAAAAAGTGAGTTTTATAAAGGAAGGAACAGAGCTGAAAGGGTTCTGGATCTTACTCAAGTTTATGAGTCTGTTGTTTGGTTCTGGGTCCCAAAGTCTGGTCTTCAAAGCCCCATTTTTTCTTAATCACTGAAGAATGTTTACTTACTCTTAGAAAACTATTTCATTCAACCTGTTCTATGTGGATTAGTTATATTAGGTAATATCATTGCCAGTTATTTTCATATTTAATTTACTTTTGAAAGCTTTATAGCTCATAAAGTTTGTTACTCAGTAATATTCTTCCCTAGATTCTGGCCCTAAATTCTGCACTTGCGAAGTTCTTAGGACTCTGCATTTTTGTATCTCATCTCCCTAGTCTTTAAAATAAGAATCCTTGTAGGATTCTGTAAAAGGAATATTGGACATGTAAAATTATGTTCATGTGAAATGGAGAAATTTCAATAGTTACTGTAAAGGTGCCAGTCTTTTTACTGAAAAATTTAGAGAAGAGGTAGTTTGCTAGGCAGAATGAATTGGAGTAGGTTGGTATGTTGTTAACAATAGTCAAAGAAAGCTGGGATTTTGGGAAAGCATTCATACATCAGTGTCAGCATCTATGTTGCCTGGTAACTATCCATAAAGCACAAATCCTTCTGACTTCTTTGGACTTGTCAGGGCTTTGGTAGCCATTTGGAGATAGTTGAAATTGAGAGTTGTAAAGATGATTTAGTTAGAAACAGCAAGAAAGTTACCAACTACTTTTCTGTAGGCTGTCACTGAAAACCCCTGTAGATGTTACAGGGATGTGGCAACAACAGTTGAAGTCACCGCTGGCATTGACACTCAGTCAGTTATTATTTAATATACTCCGTGACTAAGATAATCCTATCATTTCAAAGACTTTAGCTCTGAAGGTTTTGTTATCCTAAAGTGAAGAGTAGGACTTGGAATCTCAGTTCATTGTTACTTGTTTTTCTTAATTTGCTCAATAATAAGTGGAGCCACTATTTTATAAAAGGGGTAAGCAATTCTAACAAGGATGGATCATCAAATACAAAGTATTTGGCCACTTTCTAATGACCAAGTGACCAAGATTTTCACCTTTCTGAAGCCTCCATGTTCTCATCTGTAAACTAAGGAAATATATTCTGTTTTCTCATAGGTACCTTGAGAGCACTAGTTAATTTATTAGCGTATAATAAGCTCTCAGTCAATGTAGCCTGTCATTATTATTTCTATTTTACCCTGCAGTATTTGCCTTTTACTAAGATTGAACAATTTTAGTTATTTTTATAAATGAGTTCAAGTAGAAACAATGAAAAAATAGTTTGAAAAATTTCAAACGAATTACTTCAAATAATCTGACTGGTTCATGGTGGAGTTAGTAACTGGCTAGAGTTCTCTTCTGATGGTGTACTCAGAAGAACTTACCTTAGTTTCAAAACTATCTGTGACTCACTTGACCTTGACTCCCTTGGTGGAATCTTCCAGATAAGCTCTGTTGATTTCTGGATCATCCCAGATAAAGCAAAGTCTTTCCTCAGCTGCCTGGTGATAGACTTGGTTCTTTGGTAAGATTCCCCTGTTTCTCTTTGCACTGCTCTAGTAGGAGAACCATTCATGAAGATCATCACCCTAGCAGTTGGATAGTGAGCCCAAGAAGCCTCATTACCTGTCTGATTCTTATCATTTTCTATAGTGCATCATTTGGAGAACTCTCTGACTAAAATGTAAAGGTGAGAGAAGAGGAAGGGGGAGGGAGTTTACACTCATAGGGACCTAAATAGTTATAGGATAGGTCCTTTTGGAATGTTGTTTTCTTGGTTGTGTCCCAAAAAACTCTTGGAGGAAGTTGAGTTTTTCCTCACAGAAGCACCTTACTAGGTGACAGAATTCATTAGTCATGGAGCCCCACTGTAGGTCATGGGACTGACTATGTCTCCTATACAAGTGGGAAGGTCAAGGAAAGACTTACTATACCATTCACTAAATCAGTAATCCTTTTTCAACTAAAACACTGCATTCAGCACTGAGTTAAATGAGATTCTTGGCTTCAAGGGAAAGGAATAGTGTACTCCAGCCATGAGAGTTCAAAGGAAAAGGGAAATTACATTTAGCAGTAAAGATTAAAGAAGACCTCATCAAAGAGCTGGCATTTCTGGAGAGCCTTGAGGGATAGTAGAAGTTATTTATGAAGAGATACGAGAAGATGCTCAAGTAGAGAAAGGGAGACTGAAGGGGGCAGCGCAAATGCTAGATGACGTAGTGCTGAGTTACTGAAAGCAGCAATGGAAGAGAAATGTAGACAGACATTTGGAGCCAGACTGAGGGCCTTTCTTGGTGGTGTTGGGGTTGGTGTTCCTGAGTGACTGTTGTTTGTTTGTTGATTCAGGAACTAGTTCTTTATAGCAGAGGGCTTCAAATTGGGAGTGGTCAGGAAGATAGGGAGATAATGGAGCTAGCTAGCTAACTGTAAAAGTGAAGGTGAGAGTTTATTTTAGTTTATTTTAGTATTTCCAGGACTTATTAGAATTAGAGACAACATGAAAAGAAAATCTTCCAGAAGAGGTAATACCAAATAATTTCAATAAGGACATTGAGTTACATAAAATATGGATAGGAGCATATGAAGATCTGTGAATGGAATGCAGGATAGAGATTCATGGGTGTAGAGTTGAGAGTCTTTTATGTTGAGGTGATTAATAGAAGCTTGAGATTGTAGAGGCTTGCCAAGGGATAGAGGGCAGAAGAAAGGGAAGGGAAGAGGGCCAAAGACAACTCCTTGGGAAACACTTGAATCAAGGTGTGGGAAGAAGACCAGCGCCAGAAGAGAACTGGGGCAGAACTCTTCTCCAAGAGTTAGGGAAGAAGATGATTCCACAATGAAACAAGGGATCAGCTTTGATGTGCTACAGAGATGCCTATAGCAAGGCCCTGAAAACCGATTTGGGTTACTGTGAGTAAGTTTGCAATGGTTTCAGGAGAATGGTGACAGTGCCATGTGGGGAAAGGAGTTTCTTAAGAAACAGGTATTTGGAGATAGCTTCCAGGCTTTGGAAAGTGAATAATGCTTTTAATATGGTCTATATATTAGCAGAGTTCACTATAAGACACAAACCCAACCAAGACATGATAGAGAATTGCTTCTCAGGGAGCAGAAATGTCTAAAGGTGGAGTTGCTTCAGGTGGCTTTGGACTTTGAGACTAAAATTGCTATGAAAATTATCACATGTTCTCTGTTCAGTTTTGAACCTTGACTTTTGTGTTTTTGGTTCCTTTCCTGTTGTGAATGCCCTGTCTTCATAGGGTAGTGACTATAACTCTTTCAGTACTTCAAGGTATGTCCCTCCATCCTGAAATCCTGTATGAATATTTGAAGGACTTCTGGCTGCCTTGAGCAGAGGTCAGGGAGGACTTTGCTTGCCAGTCCTGCCTCTCTTGCCTATTCTTAAAACATCCATTCTTTTTGATGGTGTGGTCTAACCTGATTCATCAATCCATCTCTAATAGAACTATTTAGCCTTTAGCAGTGGTCCCCCAAAGTGAGCAGAAGAAAGTGGAAAAGAAGATATGCTGGGCAGAGAGAAACTAGGGCTATTTCCACCTTCTAAAAGCCACCTACTGGACACAACTGCAGGAAATGCTTCTTTAATGGGTCTCCCTGAATGAACAAGGCGTTACTGGAGAATACACCATTTAAATGGGACATAATAATCAACTCAGCTACTTCCACTAAACTCTGTCTGTAACTTGTTGTAAGTGCCCTGTAGCTCATAAATAGAAGTGATGAAAATGTGATGTAGTCTGACTTTGGGGGTTAGGAAATCAGAATTTAATAGAGAGCTAGATTGGGAATTCCAAGGATACAGAAAGTGTAGAGAGGCACATAAAAGCACAGTTTGTTGGTTTCTTTATATATTTTAATCAATGATGGTTATTGGTTCTTTGTCTGAATATAATAGTGATTACAAGTAAAATATATTTGATTTTCTATTAGCATAATTAGGTTTTCTAATAAGGTAATAAGCTGAGCCATTTCTTTTATTTATTGTCTACTCTTAATGAGCCATGCTTATCCAATATAATATTTAATAATATTGTATTTCATTATAGGAACTTTGGCTCAGCATTTGCACTTTACCTTCTTTGTTCACCATCAGTTACTTTGGGCGCTATCTGTACTTTGAAGAAGGTCATGCTGGAGGCGCTGTAAATATTTGAATCGAAGACAAACATGAATGTAAAAAAGTATGAAGCAACTTGACAAAAGCTAGGTTTTCAAAACTGATTATAAAGTTAATGGAAACATGGATGTACAGAAAGATAAGGAAAAGAAAGGAAAACTAGCCAATCATTATCTCACCCCTGAGAGATAACCTTTATTGCTATTTTGTTACATAGCCTAGAGTTTTTTAATACATTTACATACTTTTTTAAAAAATAAAATCTCACTATTTATACTCATTTGCCATAATACTGATATACTGATACATTTATGTTTTACCACTAATAAATATATAGTATATTTTCATCTCAAAACTTTACATTTTGTATAACCGATTTCCTACTATTCTGGTGTTTATCCATTATAAATAATTTCGCTAACTCTCTACCTAGTTTTTGTGTATTTTATGTTCTGTCCTTTAAAATATTTTATTTAATATATCGAGAGAGAGAGAGAGAGAGAGAGAGAGAGAGAGAGAGAGGAGTGCATCAGGTGGGTTGAGCCACCTGACATGAGTGCTGGGCACCAAACTCAGGTCTCCTATTCGAGCAGCAAGCACTCTTTTCCACAGTGCCATCTCTCTAGCCCCTTAATATACTATCTTTAATTGTGCTCTTTTTGTTACAGCCAGGCATGATGTTTTTCCCCAAATTTCTTACATTGGAATTTATATTTCACTGTAATAGAAAGCTCCAAATAGCTGTGACTTAAAGACATAGAGCTTTCTTTTATTTGCATGCATCTGAAGTCTGCAGCCTAGCAATAAGGAGCTACTACTAATACTAACTATCACAAAGTTAGCAGAGATATAGAGCTTATTGTTTTAGCCTGCAGTTTAGTGTTTATAGTGTTCACATCCACATCATGTAGCTGATGGAGCTGTAGACATCAACATTCACCACTCAGAGTAGGAGGGAAGGAGGAGGACTGTGGTAAATGTCCCACTAGGTCACTTTTAAGAATCCACCTTGAACATATCACACAGTACTTGTCATTTCATTGGTTAGTACTTAGTGACATGGGTTTTAACAGGAAATGCTGGGGAATTAGAGCTTTGACACTTGGATTCCAGTCAAGATTCTGTTACTCAGTAAGAAAGGAAGAATGTTTATTGGTAATGCAGTTAGTAAAAGCAACCTGACTGCAAGCACCAAAACTCAATTTCTTATTTAAACAGTAGATATATTCTTACAATAGGGGAATGGCTGTAGACCTGAGCCATTGATGATGCAGCTCATTCTGAGCTCCCTTTGCTGTAGAAAGCTTTCCCGCGTTCCTTCCCCAGCCTGCTCTGGTATTCCGATGCCCTTCACTTAGCTTTGTGTGTCTTGCTATTTTGTGACCCAGGTAAGGCAGAGAGTCAGGATGTATAGTGCACTCTGACTTTTTTTCAAAGGCAGGGCACTCTGGCTTACTTCTGCATGACTCATAGTAACAATAGGCACATTTAAACATTCATCTTTATTCATTTATTAGTGTGTGTGTGATTGTGTAATGCATTTGTGCCAGTGTGGGTGTGTATGGCATGGCTCACATGAAGGTCAGAAGACTCAGTCCTCTCCTCCCACCATGGGATCCAGGGATTGAACTCAGCGCATCATGCTTGGCAGCACATGTGTTTACACTCAGTCATCTTGTTGGCTCAGTAATCATATTTTTTCATTTAAAGTTGCGGGATATATTAAGAAAAAGAATTTGTTCTCATTCTGAATTGATTGACACAAGAACTTTTGTCAGCACAGATAGAAATTAAATTCTGCTGAAGTTCATGATTGATGGACTCATCACTGCTTAAAAGAAATGAAATGAGGAACAACTGAGAAACACAGTGCTTCCTTTGCTATAGAAATGCAATATGTACCTGCTTGTTAGTGTTAGATACGGAAATAGTTTCAAAACTGTATTATAGTATTTTCTCACACCGGTGAGTATCATTTGTGCTTATCATCAAAAGGTAAATGATTAGATAGTTCAAATAGCTTTACTCAGAATCATTGCCACTGTTTTTTTTAAAAAAAGATTTATTTATTATGTATACAATATACAGAAGAACGCACCAGATACCATCATAGATGGTTGTGAGCCACCATGTGGTTGCTGGGAATTGAACTCAGGACCTCTGGAGGAACAGTCAGTTCTCTTAACCCCTAAGCCACCTCTCCAGCCTGATTGCCACAGTTCTTACTCACTTAGCTCTAAACTTTAGTCCTCTGTGGGTTACTGTAAGGAAGGGTAGACATGAAAGGCCGATTTGGCACAGATGGAACTTAAATTTCAGCTAAATAAAGTTCTTTAGTATGTGGGAGAATACTAGATGGCCTTCATAGCAAGTTTTAGCAGGGATATTATTTTTGTATCTTTGTTATAAATTAATTTAGTGTTTGGCTCTCTCTCTCTCTCTCTCTCTCTCTCTCTCTCTCTCTCTCTCTCTGTGTGTGTGTGTGTGTGTGAGAGAGAGAGAGAGAGAGAGAGAGAGAGAGAGAATAGAATTTCTTCCTTCAAAGACAAAGTGCATAAAAACATTAACAATTGTTCATGAAAAAGATCTAAATATATGTGTTCTTAGGACATTGCATTTTACACGAGTTTTGTTTGTTTTCCTTTGTTTTTTTCTTTTGCTTTTTTTGTGATAGGGTTTCATTACAGAACCCAGGATGCCCTACAAAGTACTAGTTTATTCCATGCCCATCTCAAACTTGTTATTATTTTACCTCAGCATCTCAAGGGCTGGATGGCATGTGCCACCAACTCCAGCTTATACATACATAATACATACATACATACGTGCATGTTCACATATACTTTCTATATATTTTATATAATATATATGCCTCCAGCTTATATATACATATATGTACATTATATATGCATGTTTTAATAGTTGCATGAAGTTATAAAATTTTTCTTGAAGATGTGAAAAATGGGAATAATAGAATTAGAGATATCACTCCACATGCCTAAGGCCCTGGGTTTAAGCCACAGCACTAGGACTAGGGTGGGAAAAGAACAGAAAGCATAGAGGAAATAAGCCAGGCATGGTTGGTGGACTTTGGAATACTTTGATCTACTGTATCAAATGAAGTTCCCTGGTAGAAAGAAGGTCCCAAGGGATCTAGAAAGAATGCTGCTTAATTATTGGGCTTTTTTGTCCACTCCAAAAGTATTTCTTTCTTGTGGCTGTCTTGAAGTTAGTGGTAGAAAACACCAAAGAGCGTGTTTAGCTTCTGGGAATCACATTGTTTTCTAGAATTTGCATTATTTAGCAGTACTATAGAACACTGGGCTGGACATGTCTGGGACAGAGAAGCCAGGTTTAGTTCCTAGCACCCACATGACAGCTCACACTTATCTTTAGTCCCAACCTCTCATATCTGCTTCAGTTGCTTTCTAAGTAAAGAAATCCCAGTCACTTGGGTGCATTGCATGAAAGTATCAATCCTCTGGCCTACATTTCCTTCTGACATGTCGCTTGCTTATTCATATCTGTCTAATGATTAACCTACGTTATTTCTTTTCTCTCCCTTCTGGCAAATGGAAGTTTTATGTAGCATATTCATTAAGAGTAGATAACATGGTTGAAAACTCTTGGGCCCCTCTAAGAAGCTTCTAATATTAATCCTTGGTGCTTATGAATAATAAACACAAAGCAGATTTATAAGGACACTGCCTCACTTGGCCGCTGTTTCCAGATATATTGGGAGAGTATAGCCTAATGAACTGATGTCTCCCTACCACCTGCCCCTCCTCTTCACTTCTCCGCTTTCTCTCTCCCTGCTCTCCTTGCCCCTGAGACTCTTGTAGGAAGCAGGGTAAATAATACCTGTTCAGAGGTAGACTGTTTGAGGTCACTATGTGAAGTGCTGCTGGATTTGTTTTAATTCTCCATGTTTGTGCACACAGTACAGTGAGTTGAGATACTACTGTTGACCTGTGAACTGGTCCTTCCCTCTTTAAGCCCTGCTTTGATACTTGCAGCATGTCTTAAGAGAGGTGATAGCTGCACTGCACCTGCCATCTTAAAGTCTAGCCAAGTGCTTTCCTATCAAGTATATGAAGGAGGCTGAGGTAGTGGTCATGAAAGAACAGGGGAAAAAAAAGAATCAGGTAGCTTTTCAGTTTTTTAAAGTACCAATGTTATACTCTTACATTGGGACTTAGTAGAGGCATTATAGCATATCTGCCATATGCATGGTCTCATGCAAGAATACAAAGGGAATGTGATTTAGTCCCCTTGCATAAAAAATGGCATGCCATAGAGGAAGATGGGGGGGTGAGTAGTAGCTAGAGGTGAACATGCACCAGTGAGAAGGTTTTATCTAAGACTCTTGTGGAGCTGCTGGAAGGTGATGTCAAATGGTTTCATACTGCTAATGCTCATCTCAAGCAGGCAATATGATTTCAGTTGGCAGAGCTTGGTCCATGGGGGTTGGACAGGTGAAGAAAAATGGTGTGGCTGGTGAGGTATAAAGGGAAATCCTGGTGGGTTTGGATATGTAACAGTTGGTGCTAAATTGTAGGAACTAAGAACGCTGGATTAAAAGAAGAGAGTTATGTTTAAGGTCCAGAAAATTTAGCAGGGGGAAGTGAGGCTTTGAGGAATTTATCAGAATTGTACATTTAGATCTCCTAGTATTATATATTTTTTAAATATTTGTTTTATGTGTCTGTCTACATGTATATATGTGCATCAAATACCTTTGTAGTGTTAAAGATAGCAAGAGATGGAGTCCGATCCCCTGTAAACGAGTTATAGTAGATGATTGTGAGCCACTATGGGGGTGCTGAGAACAGAACCCAGGTCCTCTCAAAGAGCAACAAGTGCTCTCAACTGCTGTCAACTAATCAGCTCCATCACAGCATGATAATTAAGTAGGGTGAGGCAGAAGTCTTGTGGAAGTTTACAACAGTAACCCAGGTAAATAATAATGAGAGTCTAAACTCATACAACAGAAAGATTGGAAGTATATAGCTTGAAACCTTGTAGAATGAGTCTCATTATCTTTGTAGCCAGAAGCTACTGGGCACACAGGTCATTATGCCTGGGACTGTAAACATGGGTTTGCAGAAAATTATACCACATCTATTCTCTGCTCTTACCTTGAGATTTTCTTAGAAATTAATAGCCATTGGAGAGTATACTAATAATAAATATATTTTTGTGGGGTAAAACTTATGAATGTCATTGTTTAGCAAATTAAGGTTTTCTGAGACATGCAGCTAGCGCCCCCCTCCCCAAATTGTCTCTAAGGCAACTGTTGTTTTTGACACGGAAGTACAAACCCAGGCATAAAATGGAAAGTAGCTGGTCTTTGCTAAAAGACATCATTGGTTACAATTCTTCCTCAGTATCAGCCATCTCATATTTTACTCGAACGTTACTAAAATAACAAAAAATAATACTAGACTCTGCATAGTTGTAGTAAGAATCCCTATACATGGGCACTGAGAGATCCCTTTCTCATTTTCTTTGCTCTGGGTGTCTTTGGCTTCAAGAAGCATGTACTGTTAGTCTGCTGGGAAATCCCCCCCATAATTGCAGTTCAGAGCTTCTAATACATAGGCCGAGTTTGTCAGCTTTGAGCTGCTGGGTGAGAACTGTTGATACTCAAACAAAGTGTTAGTTTGCCCAAGTCCATAGTGCTCCACCTCTTCTCTTAGAATGATTTCCTAATCTTTTGGTGACACCACAGAAGCACCTCAGGTCAGGAACAAGTTGATAAACATTGCAGGACAGCCAAGCAAGCACCAGAACGCTGGCTCCTCCGCTTTGTAGCTGGGTGATTTTTGCCAAGTTACCTAACTTCTCGATTGCTTTCCAAAAGCCAGGTTGTTGTCATGATGTGATTAAAATGGAAGAACATGTCCATACCTCTGCGCCTGAAAAGATCTTAGGTGTCCCTAAGGGTTTGGGGACTTGGCCCTAAGCCTGTCGTTTATTCGCTTTGCTCTTTACTGGATCTGAACTTCAAGACATGAAACTCCCTCACGATGTGCTGCTACAAGAAGTTCTAGCTAATAAGTCTGTGAATACTGAGACAGTCTGTGAAAAAGTTCTGGAGGGTGTGACTGCTGAAGCTGCAGAGTGTGTATCATTCCTTAGCACAGCAGCTCCTTAAACTTCCAGAAATACATTCCTGAAGGCTCCTCATGGTGTGTTTACACCTGGGGGAAAAGGCATCTTCACATGCCCTCCTGTGCAGTGGTGTTTATTTCAGTTCCCCAGACTGTTGCTTGTGTTTCAGGAGAAGCCTCATTCTCAGGACTTTGTTGTGTCATTTCTGCTAAAGACAAATTGAGGAGAAGCGAATGCTTTTGGAAGCCAGGTTACTTTGATATTCACATAGTTTATAAAGGGGCAGCGATTTGGGGGGGAGGAAGCAAATATTTTGACTAACGTGGTTTAACAATCTTTTTTGTTGACAAGTTGAGATAATCAGGTGTTCTGTGTTTTGCCACTTTCTTGGTTACTTAATAAAGCACTCTTTCTCATAGTAATGGCACAGAATGTTAAATTCCTCAAGAAAGGCCCATGGATGAAATCAAGACAATAAAAGCTGATGTTAGAGACAAGAGGCAAAGGGTCCTGGAAAGCTCACTGTGTTTATAGGATTTCTTTTCTGGCGGATGCTAGCTTTTAACACAGGTTTTAAGGAAAGCTGGGAGGAACTGGGTTACAGGACTATTTGAGGCACTTGGGGAAAGATGGCTACTGCCACTTAAGGTCCTTATGGTGCAATTTGAGCTTTGAAAGTGTGGTCTTTTAAATACTGTGTGTTACAATTGTGAGCATCTGTAGTTGAATTTAATGAGGGTGTTTCATTGGAGTGAAGCCTTTCATTGCTTATATGGAGCTTGCACAGAGGTGGGCCACAGGAAGTTGTGTATTGACACAAGGAGTATTTGCAAAGAGCTTCTCTGCCTTTTATTTGTTCTGTTGGCTATAGTAGAGATTGAACCCAAGGCCCTGTCCCTGTTAGGCAGGCTCTCAACCACATTCCTAATTGGGGGGGTGGGGAGACCTGATAATACTTATAGCTAGTAAACTCCTAGCAGAGTTTGTTCCTAATTGATAGGTATTTTTTTTACTCTAGTAGTGGCTTTCTCCCAACACCATAAGCCAGATCAAGTTGATTTATAAAGTAAAGGATCAGGTTTAATCTGAGCAAAGCACTTGTAGGTGACTTTCAAGCCCCCACAGAGGTGATATGGGGGAGGGAGGAGGAGAAATCTCATGGCAGAGCTGGGACCTAGATAGCCTGTAGGCCCCATCTTGAACAGCTCTTGGGGAGGAGCCACTGCTTGGTGGGCTTTCTGAGAGGGGCAGAGTTTGGAGTGGGTTGTTACTGAAGAGGAGCTTTCATCTGGACATCAATGATGTTGCATATTCCTAGGTGGTAGTGAAAGTGTGGGGTGTGTAATTCATTCTGAGAAGCAGTTCTACTTGGCCTGTGAGACATATGTGCAATCAACAGCCAGACGGTATCCTGTGACCACACTGTGTTTAGTTTTGTGATGGGTGTATATGTATGTCAAGGGAAGAAGCAATACCATTGGGTATTTAAAGAGTGGCAATGAGGTTACAAGATGAAGAGTTTAGATGATGTAGCATTGAAGCTGACTAGTTTTGGACCAAGAGGAGAAATACTTTGAAATAGTTGCATTGACAGGCACAAATGACAACAATGTTTGCATTGAAAAGGGCTTAAAACTGTCTTCTTTAATTTTTTTATTTTGTTTCGTATACTAATTCTCAATGTGAAAGGATATGTTTTTAAAAAGGAAACTAAAACAGTAAATTCTTAAAGTTTTTTTTTTTTTTTTTCATTTCTGGCTGTGTGTATAAGCATATGTTTGAATATGGGTATGGCACATGAGTCACAGATACCTGTGGAGGCCAGAGATGCAAGATTCCCCTAGAGCTGAAGGCACATGAGGTTGTGAGCCACCCAGTGAGTGACAGAAACTGAACTCAGCTGCTCTGCCTGAATAGTACAAGCTCTGATCTCTGAAACCATCTCTCCAAACTCCTTAAAACTTTGTTTTGAAGAAGCAATTCATGAATTAGGCAGTTGCTCACCAGAAATGGTTCAGAAGCCCCACTGGGGAGATGCAGGAGAGGAGATTTTATTGGACCAGTATAGAAGTAAAGCAAAGAAAAAAAATTTGTTTTATTAACATGAACACATACACAGTTATTGTTGACTACTTCTGGTTCATTGAGCTTAAGTGCTATCTTATTTAATTTAGGCATTTATAAAATATAGATCAAGTTTTGCTAATGTTTGCAAAATTTAAGTAACTTATCAGTTAATGAGGCAATTTGTTGGCTTTGTCTCCTCAGACTCCTTAGGCTGTGTCACTATTTTAGATGACTTTTTTAAAGCCAATGAGACACCTCAGAAATCATGTAGTACAGTAAACAGAATAGAAGAGCATGATGAGTGGCCTTGTCTGTCTATACCCCCAGTTAAACTTGTGGCTAGACTGAGAAGCCAGTGTTGTTACATCTTACTCTGGATGAAACTATTTATCATATATATCTTTGGGATTTCTGAGTTGTTTTACTCCACCCATCATCAGAACATTTGTCTCTTGTGGACCAGAGCTTAGGTAGAGTCAGGTTTTCTCATACTGTTTGCAGTTTAACTGGTATAAAACCTTAGAAGAAAACAAGTCTCTTATGGTGGAATTTTAGACCTTCATTACTTTGAATTTCAGATAGTAAAGAAGTCTTGCCTGTGCCCCTAAAACCAAGGTAAGGGAAGCAGATTGAAGAAGGAGGACACGATGCTGAATGTGTGGCCTTAGTAGCAGCTAGGACTGAGTGTAAATGAGTAAACTGAGCAAAGCCTAGGGATGCAAAATGCTTACAGAGTAGCCAGAGAGAACAAAGGAAATGGTCTTTTCTTCAAGATATTTTATTTTAATGTGTACAAATGTTTTGTCTGTGTGTATGTGTGCCAGCTTATCTTCCTGGTGCTCTCGGACATCAGAAATGGGCATCAGATTCCCTGAAACTAGGGTCACTAATAGTGGTAAACTGTCATGTGGATGCTGGGAATCTAACCAGGGTCCCCTTGAAAGAACAACTTATGCTTTTAAATAACTGAGCCATCCCTCCAGCGCCTGTTTTCTTATTTTTGAGACAAGGTCTCACTATATATCTCAGGCTGGTTTTGAACTTGAGATTGTACTGTCTCAGCTTCCTGAATATAGGAACGTACTGTCTGACTGAAATAGATCTTTTAAAGAAGAAATTATAAATTTTGTTTTATAAATTAAGAAATTAATTGAAACTAAATTGTAAATAGGAGTACTTAAAGCTTCTTTTAAATACATGCAAAGACTTTAAAAAAAAAATCAGTTATAGAATCCAGCTGCTTAAAAGACCTACCCTGTAGAACCAAGAAGTGGAGAGTACTGTGCTCTATGAGAGAACACACAACTGCCAGTTTATTGTGCATATTTACCAACGTTTTTCAGGCCACCTGTTTACAGGTGATTTTTAGATGAGTTTCTGTCTTATTTCTGTGGTTTGTTGTTGCTGTTGTTTTGTTTCATTTTTAAATGTTTTTGTGTCTGAGGAAGATGGGAGGAAAAATGAGGGAAGAACACAAGGAATTTCTGTCCTCCTTATTCACCTTATTGCACTTAAACTGTGTCACAGTTTCTTTGGGAAAATGTTTCTTTAAATGTTTTTCTTTTTTTTTTTTTTTTGGCCTCCCTTTGAAATCTAGACTCCAACAATCTTTTTTTGTTTTCTTGGTCTGGAGTATAGTGTCCTGGGCTTCTGTGGAGATAACAGGCTGACTTGCCTCCTGAAAGCATTCTTCCTTGATAGACTGGTTTGCTCCGCTCTGTGTAAACACTCCTGCCTACTGACTAGTAGTCTGTATTTATGAGGCCCTCAGAAAACTGCAAGCTGCAGACTGACCGTGAATAGCAAACTTAATTTGGCATAATGTGTTTTGGCTTGCTTGACCTCACCAGAATAAAAATGTGCCTGCTTAAATTATTGTATTAGAAGCAGAAAAAAAGTTTTAGACACACTTAATTCATTGGCAGAATCTTGGGACTCCTTAGTAGAGGGGTAAGTCCCTGGTAAATGTCATGTCGTCCTGAGAAATGTTTACTGTAGAGTTCTAATCACTGTTCATTTACTGTGGATTCTGAATTTTAATTCTAAATTTCTCTCTCTCTCTCTCTCTCTCTCTCTCTCTCTCTCTTGTTATTTTTTTTTCTAGACAACTGGCTGGCAACGACCTTTCTTTTATCCACCCAAAAGCCTTGTCTGGGTTGAAAGAGCTCAAAGTCCTGTAAGTATGCAGTTTTCCAGCTTCACAGCTGGCTGTGTATTTTCTTTCTGCATAGTCAACATGCTTGGAGCTAGGTTAAGCACACTTTCTTTTAGTTGAGGATTAAAAGATTTAAGGCATGGCCAATAGGTAGTGGAGCAGGCTAGAGGTTGCTCTGAGCAAACCTGGGTCTAGATAACAAAGGTTAAAATTCTAAATAGTGAGTGTTCGGGTCTCCAAGACATCACAGACTTTTCTGTGCTTCTAGTGTATTTAATGGAAACCATATTTAAACTTTATTGGTAGGGTATCATTTCTACTTACTTTAGAACTACAGGGATTTTGGAATTAGTCAACCCTAAAGGGAGAGAGGTTGCTAACTGCTTTACATGTTTAAAAATATGTTAGAGCTGAAGTAGTGAGGTGTCTATGATTTATGAAGACAGTCAGAGATCAGAAAAGAAGCTTCTGGCCATGCAGGGGCTTAGAGGATGACAGACTGAAGGAGGGTTGGCAGCCACAGCTCCTCCCCTTTTGTCACTACTGCTCTGATTCAGTGTTCTTAGGTGAGCCTGTTACTTTTGATTCAGTGCTTATGATTCATATCAAATAGCCATTAACATTACAAGAGTGGCTTTGGTTAAAATGGAAAAGATTTTGTTTTTCCATGGAGCTCTCTCCTCTGCTCTGTAGGTCCCAGCTTTGCAATGCCCAAGGCTTAATAATGTTTCTGCTGCAGGCACTGAAGACAGTCATTGCTTCGGCTTCCTGAAGGCCCAGTGTCTGCTCTCCTTCCAAACTGCCTTTCTCTGGCTAATGCCCAAGTTCCAGGGCTCTGCTTTCTTCCAATTTGAGAAGACATTAGAAATTCTAACAGGCTTGTTGATTAGACACCCAATGAATTTATTATACCTCCTAGTGAACATTAACTAGGGTGCCCCTGGAAGTGTGGTCGCCCAGCAGCTGCATTAAGAGATGCCCTAGAATAGCAGCATAAATTTCACTTCTGAGTTTAGAGCAAATGCTTTTTGACATTTTGCAATTTTCTTTCCTTAGATTCTTTCCACTTCACACACCCCACTTTTGATGCCATTAGAATTTGGAGGGGAAAATATGGCTCCATATTCTTCTATGAAAAAATGGTAACAATGACTTTTTAATCACTAATTTTGTTTCAGAACACTCCAGAATAATCAGTTGAAAACAGTACCCAGTGAAGCCATTCATGGACTGAGTGCTTTGCAGTCTTTGTAAGTAGTGTTTTGTTTTCTTTATTCTTGGGTCATTGGAAGGCCACTAGAGCTGCTAAAGAGTAAAAACTGGAACCCCAAAGCCGGAGGAGATTTATCTTCTTCCCTGACATGAAGATGGGGATATCCAGTTGCTGTTACTAAAATATTTTTTGGTGAGGCATAAAGTGGTCCTTCAATTTACGGCTTAGGAAACATGTATGAGTGGAAGATAAATTACTACCAATGTGTACGTGGTTGCTGATGGTCTGTGAAACCAGAGTTCATAAATGTGTGCAGGAGTTCTGATGTCTTGTGTCCTAACAACCACTATGATTATGGTCTGGGCAGCAGTAATTGGTATAAATTGAATTGAGTGCCTGACCTCTGGGCTTGAATACATATTAGGGATCACTTGACTGCCTGATCTGACTTCTTTCCCAGGATTTTTCTTTTTTGATAAAACTTCAGTTTAATATGGCATGTTCAGGGTTTTAATTATTGGATTGTTCCATGAGCAGTCATTAACTTTAAATGCTTTTTTCAAATATCACTTTATTTGCTTTCTTTAATTCTTTATATACAATATACAAAGAACTTGATTTTTATATGAGTTCTAAATGTTTTTCTTACATTGGAGTTCTTGAGAGCTAGTGAGCAAATGACTGGAGAGAGCATTTTAAGTAACTTGCCCACCAGCACATAGCTAGTAAAGGCAAAGTGGGATTCAAAACCAGACAAACCTGTTTCAGAATCCTCATTAATCTAAATTTCTTAGTAGAGATTCTAGTAATCAGTGTGAAGTGAAATGTTAGAGTAAAACACACTAATAAAACACATGTTGTAAAAGTTAAACTTTAAATCTTATCTGTCACAAACAAGGAGTACCCTGGGTGTTGGCCATTTAAGTTTTAGTTCAAATAGAAGCTATGATTATGCATATTAAATAGTTCACTTTACAGAAGTGGGAGATTAAGGAATAGAAGGATTTGTTGCTTACCAGAGCACATTTGACTCGAAATGAATCAATTAGAATGAATTGCTTTTCCATACATATTTGGCTAAGTAAGCTCTTGAAACTAAGAAGGTATACAGGGGGATGGGGATGTCCAATCTCCTTCAGATCAGAATTCATTGAATATCATAAATAGGTCCTGTTTTATTTTGGTACTTTATAATTAATTGATTTGACTTTAAGACCCTCACATTGATCCATTATTTTCCAAGACTTAATAATCAAAGGACCAATTATTTTGCCTAGTTATAAGGCAAAAAAAGAGAAGACTAAAATTCATTTCAAATTCAGGACAGAATAATTACCAAAAAAACACCTTTAATAGATTGTCTCTCACTTGTGGTCAACAAATACATTGAAGAGCGCGTGGTGCTAATTAGTAAGATAGGTGAACTAAAATGGTGCTGGTACAGACACTGGAGTTAACCAAAGCTCAGAGTCCTCTTTACTCAGTACACGGTTGCTTCAGTTATCTCAAAGCTTTGTAACAGAAACTCAGCTCAACAAATCCCCACTCCTCTGTGTGTGTGTGTATGTATGTGCTTTCATATATAGCAGAAACTGTAGAAGAAGCTCTGTGTCAGGCATGCTGTATTTAAGAAAGAAGTATTCTTGGATTTGTTAGCATAGTGGGTGTTGTGGTCAAGTGAGATATCATTGAAATTCTACCCTGGTGTAAAACAGCCTTATCAGCATTGAGTCAGTTTTCAGATCTGATCTTCAGACCAGAATTACGTTAAAGATTTCCTTGTGGTTTCACTGCAGACCTTAACAGGAACAAAGTTCATTAGGCACTGAAATTGACCAGGAGGTGTTGGAGATAAGTGTGTGCTTGATAGTGACTATAAAGTCAGTGAATTATAGGTAATGTGACAACTTCTTACAAAGTCATTACCAGAGTAGAATGTTAAAATGGCAATCAGAATGAGCTCTTTGGTAGTATTTCTTTATATTGAATTTATATTGAATATTTAAGGGTCTCAAAGAGACCTTGAATTTCTTAAATACTTTCACAGTATAACTATAATATTTGCTCTATTGAAAAGTTAGAAAAGAGCTTTTGATTACACAGAATATTTGTTTATGGATCACAGATTTTCTGACATGGGGTCACAAACTGTTCTCCAAGCCAGATTCAACCACTTATCCTTAAAAATCCAATTAAGAAAATAAAATTAATAGTCAGAAGCAGAAAAAGGAGATTTATTCAATGTGACTACACTGGAAACAGGAACAGAGAGATCCAATGAGTCCACAAGTCTCATCTTTGTGATCCTAAAGTGAAATTAAAGTTTAAAAGGAAAACCATTGACATGATCATCCAAGTGGTCACACTCAGGGTGTGGGCCTACTGGTCACTAACCCATGTTTGGGCTTTAGTGACTTTTTACAAGACGGTCAGATAAGTTGTCAGAATGCTGTGAAGTCTGTCAGGCCCCCCCTTACAGTAATATTTTGTCACTATAATTGTATTTAAGACAAAAAAATTGAAAGGTGAGTTTTAGGGCTAAAATTTGTTTCTGAGAATTGACAGTTTTATTGTCAAGATAAAATATAGTTGATATATTGCTAACCATTTGGAAAGAGGTTTCTTTTGCTTAAAAGTTTTATATATATGGAGTTTTGATGGTAGAATGTACTGGAGAAGCTCACATAATCTCTACATTCTGTGAAACAGGACATTGCTTAGCATCCTGTAACTGTGCTGCTTCTTGGTCTGTTAGGATGGCTGTTAATATGTAGGTCATTGAGACACAGCCCCATTTCTCTGTTTTGGTTATAGTGTTATAGTTTGAACCCAGAGTCTTTCAAATACTTGTCAAATAATCTACCACCAAGTTACACAAAAGCACATTTAAAGTTTTTTCTTAAAGCTTTGATCTCTGTATAAGACTTTGCATTATAGGTATGTCGCTGATGCCCACATGAATTGATGGTAAAGAGTAAACTCTTGAGTCCTTTATTTTACAAAACGTTTTTATTCAGTTTAGCTTCATATTCCAGGGTTACCATTTTTCTGTAGGTCTCGTTTGTGCTTACTTGTGTGACTTTTTTGATTTTGGAAAAACTTTTAGCAGAGACACCATCTCTGTGGAGAGTTTTATTGTTTTCTTACTTCAGATTCACTTGGTTGATGGTATATGATGGGGAATTCATAGGAATGTGTATCGCTAGTACTGAATGCTTACTATGGTAGTTCTCATATTTAATGAAACACGTCATAGAAGAGACTTGACTCCTGTAGGATATTATTGACTTACTTGGAAGTGCTTCTGGGCATTATTACATTTAAATACAAATTAGTATCACTGATAAAATAAGTAATTTAAATTCTTAAACTGCTATAATACTGAGAAATTGGGGAAATTTTAAAATTCATAACCAGAATACAATCCAGGTTTCTTTCTTGGCCTATGGGGCCTGTGTAATCTGGACCCTGTTTACAATCACAGGTATCATTCTCTGGACCGTCCACTCCTGTGTTCACATCATTCTGACCTTTTGGGAGTTGTGTGGTCTTACCAAGCTGGTTTCTGTTGGCCTTGATCTTTGCCTAAAACATTTCCTGCTCAACTACTGCTTCTGCTTGCCCTTGTTAATTCATTAGGCTCCAGTTTAAATATCATCTGTTAAAAGATGATTATCTGGACCAAGTACATTTTGGTAGCTCCCGCTGCCTCCATTTGTTATAGTTAGGGTACACTCTGGAAAATACCTGTACCTGGTGGATGGGGCCCCATGCAGGCACGATGTGGGTGGGAGCAGTGGAAAGAGAAACACAGGCTACACTCACGTTGAGGCTTTATTAGAATAAGGAGTAGGGGGAAAGGAAAAAGAGAAGGAGGGGGCTTGTCAGAGATGTGCACGATCTCCGGCAGGAGGAGAGAGTGAAGGGATAAGAGAGTGAAGGGGAGGGGTCTTTTTCTTAAACAGAGCTTGGACTTCTTTGGACACTGGTTATTGGTCTGGACTCCAGGAAGGTAGCCAGAACACTAGCAGTCCATCAGTACTTATTCTCATCCCTGTCATTTACTTTGCTGTACTTTTTAAGCACTCTCTTCACTCTGCAGTGTATTATTCTGTGCATCTCCCACCCACAGAGTGCCTCATACCATTTCATCTTTTATGTCTAACAAGATGCTCAATTTGAATGCAGAATGAATTGCAGCTAATCAAATCATCTATATGTGTAATTCAGTTACACTGTGTGGTTGATCTGTATGATTATGGCTAGTGTCTCTTCACAAGAATGGATTCCTGGAGGTTGTGACTTCTATCTGTGTGTTTGAACACCTTCTTATCTATCTGTTAAAACATAAATAACAGCTACACAACTAAACAGCTTGTGTGAAGTACATTGCCAGTCTGTTACATTGAAGATACTAGTCTTTCTTCAAGGATAAGCTCTCGAAATACCCAAGGAACATACAAACCTAAAGATGATTATAGCTAGTGGAGTCATAAGGTGGCTGTTTAGTTTCCTAAGATCTCTTTTCAGTGTTGATGCTATCAGAAGAAAATGCCCATTAGATATCCACAAAGACCCATGGTCATTAGGCCTTGCTGATTTGTCCCAGGAAGGCAAATGCTGTGAGCTGAAAGCAGGTAGCTGGGTGAGGGAGGCCAGCAGTTTCTGGAAGTGAAAGTTACAGTAATGGCAAGCCTGAAGTTGGAGCTGGATAAAAAGACAGAACACAGAGAAATCGATTTAAAAACTCAGAAGTTTTTGAACTTTAAAGTTACTAGATGCCATTTCTTTAAAAAAAAAAAAAAAACATTCTGAGTTTTTCTCAGTTGTTTTTCCTCTTCTGTAATTTTCACAGAGAGGTTCAAGGCTATGACACAGGAATGCATGTGATAAACATCAGCAAGAGATTATGAGAAACACTGGGATTTTCTGGCTCCTACCATTCCTTATCCTGCTAACACTAGGCTGTCTTTGTATTGAAAAGTGATTATAACAATTATACTTGGTTGTGGAAACAGAAAGAAATACTTGGGATTTAGTTTCCAGATTTTTAGATGGAGATTTAAACATTAAATAATTCTGTTAATAAGGTGCCTCTTAATTCCAGAATTTTCCGAAAGAGATGAACCCTTAAAGCCACAGTAGTGTTGATTAGAGAAGTTTAATGTTCCTGTGAACAATCTGAGCCTTTGTGAGTAATCCTAACTTTGGCAACTTTAAATATTTAGTGCTAAGAGAGAAGTTTTTTTTATCTATAAGACGTGTTTTAGCTGATCTACTAAGATAGTTAAGAATCTACTGAAATGGGTTTGTTGCTATTTAAAAAATTATAAATATAAAAATATTCCTTTTGGTATCAAATCAAACTAGCAGTTGAATTCCATCTAAAATATTGACCATATTGTAACATTGGAGGTAAAATAGTTTATTTGCTCAGCTTCATTTTTCATGTGGTGTGTATCTGTCTGTCTGTCTATATCTGTGTTTATGTGTGTGTATATGTTTGTACACAGTAATGTGTGGTCACACACACATTAACTGCCAAACCATCTTCATAGCCCTCTTTCTGTATCTCAGGTAGGAAACTCTGAACCATTAATTTGTAGCTTGAGCCTTGTGAGTTTTAAGTATATCTTTCCATAATGAAGATAATTAGGAAAGAACTCTGATGTACTGGCCTTGGAAATTTTAGATTTGTTGTTTTTTGGGGACTTCTATTACAGTTAAATAAAGAGAGGTCACCATGATTCTAGCTAGTTTTCTGACTCCTTTATGTTTGGGAACTCTAGAGTTGTGTTCTTTGTATTGACTCATTCCAGTAGAACTTATTACTCACTGTGAATGTTTCTGTTTCTCAGACGCTTAGATGCCAACCATATTACCTCAGTCCCCGAGGACAGTTTTGAAGGGCTTGTTCAGTTACGGCATCTGTGGCTGGATGACAACAGCCTGACGGAAGTGCCTGTGCGTCCCCTCAGCAACCTGCCAACCTTACAGGCGCTGACCTTGGCTCTCAACAACATCTCAAGCATCCCTGACTTTGCATTCACCAACCTTTCCAGCTTGGTGGTTCTGTACGTGGCCACCTCTTTTATTACTGTATATTTGTGTTAATATGGGGACAAGACTGAGTTTCTTGTGACTAATGATTATGAAGGTGTCCCTGTGGTCCTGTTCTGGACAATTAATTATATTTGGGACAACTGCTTCTGATAATGTCAAATGTGCTGACTCTTTGAGAAATATGTAGTCATAGATGTTGAGCCTTTTAAAAATAAGTAGCCATTTGCAATTATATTTTATAAATAACTGGATCACTTACCAAATACTTTAATAACTTTTTATTTTTGTATAACTTTTGTTTCTATTCTAACAATGAATTTGTTTATTCAATATTAAAAGAAAGGAAACTGTTTCGAAATGCTCAGAGAAACAATTTCAAAGGAAGTTTTATATTTTTTCAACTTATCTGCTCAGAAAGTTCTTGATTTCTATGCCTCTTATCTTTCAAAACTTAGTGAAGCATAATACAATCTCATTTTTTTCTTCTTTTTATTTGTTTTTTGTTTTGTTTTTCAAGATAGGGCTTCTCTGTGTACAGCCCTAGCTGTCCTGGAACTCAATATATAGATCAGGCTGGCCTTAAACTCACAGAGTTCTGCTTGCCTCTGCTTTCCTGAGTGCTGGAACTAAAGGCATGAGCCACCACCACCTCACCCTTTTGACAGTCTGATTTCTTTTAGAATCTATTTCCATCTTCAGTACTATAAACTTCATAATCCTGTCTTCTCACCTAGAGATCTTTCCTTGCTCTGCTTCATATGAAGGAGGAACTAATCTAAGGTTTTATTTTGCTATGAACCAAAACTCAAGTAATCTTCAATGTGTCACCATTTTCTGCATTAGATTTTCCCTAATGTTAGTATTCTGTGTTCAGGGAGTCTGTGTAATAGGTCACTGCCAGCTTGATGTAACTGAGTGTGGAAATGTTTAGCTACACCATTGCTTTCAGCCACACCAGTTTGGACACATTAAGCTTATAACAGTTGCATTTCGGAGATGTGAATGTCATTTGGATGGTTTCTTTTTCTTAGGCATCTTCATAACAATAAAATTAAAAGCCTCAGTCAACACTGTTTTGATGGACTAGATAACCTGGAAACTTTGTAAGTACATTTATATTTTGTACAATCGCATTGAAACTTACTGCAGTCAAAGGGAAAACATTGTTGAGATTAGCTTATTATTAGCTTGCTTTAATTAAAACTTTAATTTTCACCATCTAATAGCTCACTTGTGAAAAATAATTTCAGTTTATAATTCAAAAATTGATATTTAAATGTGAATTTTAAACTTTTCCCTTCTCCAAATACGTATTAAAAACAGCTTCATTTGCAAAGATTTATATCTTTCCAAAATGTTAATTTTGTTAAATTTGTGAAATTTTGAGAGCTTTCACGTTCTCAAAACCCAATTCAGTTTGTGATAGTTTGCTATTTATTGTTGGTTTTTCTCCATGATTTCAGTAGCCTAGTTAATTGCTTAAGTAGGATTGGAATAGCATCTCTCCTTTCGTATGCTGATATATAACAAGCTAATGTTTTAAAATTTTGTATGATGCTATGTTCCCAGTAGCTGAAGGATTTCTGGCTATTTGAGCTGCACATTGTTTCAGTCCTAAACTAACAGACCTTATATAGCTGTGTGTGATTGAGACTAGACTGCTTTTGTTTATATTAGTTGAATTATAACATATATTCAAAGATTCATGATGCTTACTGTTTTGATGCAGTAACTAGGTTAGAAGACTGTTTCCTTTGGATAGCCAAGACCTAATTGGTATACTTAAGATTTATAGTATTTTTTTAAAGTAAAGTTTCTAGTTAACTGTGAGCTATTGAGAAGACTTTATATAGCGCCTTAATCAACCTTCATGTCAAAACAAATACTAGACACCAGTGGATATTTGAGTTAAAAGTGGAGGAAGATAGCCCTAAACTCAGGTCTCTTCTGTTGGGTATACTTAATGCGATGGTAATAAAAACTAGGTCATGCACACTATTAAAATTAAATCTCTTTTTCCTAGTTAATTTAGTTTTTATTTGCCATTTTTCCTTCTATGTTAAAAAAGGAAAACAATAGATTGTAAAGGAGCTGGGCTTTTACTTTCCTTTCTCTCTCATTCAGAAATCAGCCACAATAACCATATGTCATCATGTTTTTTATGTTAAGAGAAATGAAAATTCAGTCACTCTTAGAACTAGACCTGCTTTGTTATAGACCATTCTAGCTTAATCTCTCTCCAGTGAATATACATTGTCAATAATTCATGGCCTGCATGAGAGCAACTCTGTTGGCTTCTCATTTCAAGTTCTCACCAGAACTGCAGGGATCTGCTGTCCACTCCAAGCGAAGCCCCAGTTTCATATTCCTCTCACCTGTACATGGACAATCAATAAATTTTACTTGATGTGACACAAGATTTGTGTTTAATCATCCAGTTCTCTGGGCTTGCAGATTTATTAATTGAAGAGCATAAAGATAATTTTTCTTATTTAATATTCTTTAAATACCTGTAAATTAAATTAAGCTCTTGTAGGGTTTTGAATGACAATGTAGTTAAGAAAAAGATTGCTAGCTATAGGTTGTGATCATTTAGCATGTATTTATACCAGAATGTCTTATGGATTATGACTGCTACTTACTATTCTTATATATTTTCTCTCATTTTTTTTCTAGGGATTTGAATTATAATAATTTGGATGAATTTCCTCAAGCTATTAAAGCCCTTCCCAGCCTAAAAGAACTGTAAGTATTGTCTTTTTTTTTTCTTTCTTTCTTTCTGTGCTGAGCATAGTGGAAATCACCATTAAATACTCTAGTAATTAGGTTATGAAGCATCTTCTCATTTTATATATATGTGTGTGTGTGTATGTATAAACATATACACAGTCGGTTCACAAATCAGACTGTTAGCCATCACAAATGATTGTGAGCATAGATTATTGTACAAGTGTAGGTGCTACAGAAACTAAAAGGAATGAGGTTAAGTCTACCTGGAGAAGCTTGCAGTCTTAGCCTCCCTAGAAAGGCAGAGCATGGATATCAGCAAATAACTATTTCCTTATAGAAATTAGCTGTGAATGAAATAAATAAGACAAACAAATCATTCCACAAAAAAGACCTCACTGGAGCCTGGGGTCATTGGAAAATAAATCACTACAGGAAAGGAATTTGACCAGATCAAAAGAGTGGGAAAATTTAAATGAAAAGGATGAGGAGCATCTAAAGGCTAGGAGATAGGAGTGTATATGTGTATATGGCACAACAGAGATTGTGTCACCAGTTGAAAGCTGACATTGCAGAGGTAAAATACAGGCCTCTGTGATGGAGATTCATCATAGATCTTGTTGCTTTGATGAGGAAACAACAAGGAACCAATAAGATAGCAGGCTAAGGAGGGTTTAAAAAGAATGAAGTGAAATCTTCTAAAAGATGACATGGGATTCAGAATTTAGTTTTCTCAGTTTTAATGATGTCTTTGTTAGCATTATCAGTTCTGTTTTATTTAATGCTAAACAGCATTGGGCACTCCAATTTTAACTTGTTTCAAAGTGTTTTTCTCCTATCTTTCTAGGGGATTTCACAGTAATTCTATTTCTGTTATCCCTGATGGAGCATTTGGTGGTAATCCACTGCTACGAACTGTGTAAGTATTTTTAAAAGGTTTTTTTTTAATATTTTTTAAATAATAATCATGTGTAACCTTGTCTAGAAATGCCAGACTGATATCAGCATCAAAAGTTAAAAAAAAAAAAAAAACTAAATTCAGGCTTTCTGATATGGACATAGGGAACATGGATTTAATCTCAGAATGCTTATAAACATATGAAAATATTGCCTCTTTTGGATATTTTCACAGCCATCTGTATGACAATCCTCTGTCTTTTGTGGGGAACTCAGCATTTCACAACCTGTCTGATTTGCATTCCTTGTAAGTATTATGCAAGTTTAAAAATACACCTGAATATTTTTGCAGCTTGTTAAATAAAAAACAAGAATTAGTTGTTTTTTATTTAGAAAACATAACTTTCCCCTGCCCTCTATGTGACATTTGAAAGTATAACTCTAACAATGTACAGTATTCTTATTTATGTGAGTACTGGACCAAATTATCACATTTTTAAGAACCATCAAGAGATAAAATCAGTTATGTATGTATATAATGTTGTAATTTCAAGATGAAAAGCTTATAAATACTATATAAGAAAAATTTTATTTTAATTTTTGTCTCTCCCCCAATTTATTAAAGAGTCATTCGTGGTGCAAGCCTGGTACAGTGGTTCCCCAACCTGACTGGAACTGCCCATCTGGAGAGTCTGTATGTATGACACTTTCAAGAGGGGTCATGTAAAGATAACATTGCTGTTGGGTATGCTAGCAGACTGCCATGCTCTTAATGATGGGAATGGATTTATGAGCATTCCTTCAGACTCCTTTTGGAGATGAGTCTATTAGGCTTGAGGTCATTTAGTTCAGACAGAGTGCAGCCTCTAGTATGAACACATCTGAAAAGGTTACTAAGAATAGAAGTAGCAAGTAAATAGCTAATTAGAAGCAGAACTTCAAAAATTCAAAAGAAGGATCAAATGATCTAGGTCATCACAAAAAGCCACCATGAAGATGATGCAATATATGAAAATTAAATGATGTCAACTTTTTCAGAATTGAAACTTTCATAATCAGGTTAGGAATATAAAAAATATACTAAGGTGGGGGTAAAGAAGGGGCCGGCCTTCGAGCGACAGCGACGCAAGATGGCAGCCACCACAGGCTCGGGAGTAAAAGTCCCTCAAAATTTCCGACTGTTGGAAGAGCTGGAAGAAGGCCAGAAAGGAGTAGGCGACGGCACAGTTAGCTGGGGTCTAGAGGACCACGAAGACATGACACTTACGAGATGGACAGGGATGATAATTGGGCCTCCAAGAGTGGATCCAAGGGCCACGGCAGTGCTGGCAAAGTGGCAGAATTCCCACAGCATCAAAGTCATCCTGCAGGAGCTTCGGCGCTTGATGATGTCAAAAGAGAATATGAAGCTGCCACAGCCGCCAGAAGGACAGTGTTACAGCAATTAGTCACCAAGGCCCCGGCCTCCCCTCCCCAATCCAACCTAAGTCTTCATTTTCC
>PVIH01008140.1:0-58682 GCA_004025045.1 Sigmodon hispidus
TTGTAGGCAACAGAAGGATGGCTTCTGTTGTTGTATCCATCTTGTTAGTGTGTGACGTTTTATAGGAGAGTTGAGACCATTGATATTAAGGGAAATTAGTGACCATTGATTCATATTTCCTGCCATTTTTGGTGGCAACTTGTTTGCATTTCCTTTCTCTAGGGTATTCTTCTGTGGACTTATTGATTGTTTGTGATTTAAAAATATGGAACGCTTCACGAATTTGCGTGTCATCCTTGCGCAGGGGCCATGCTAATCTTCTCTGTATCGTTCCAATTTTAGTATATGTGCTGCCGAAGCGAGCACAGCCAGCCTTTCTTAAAAGGATCTACAGAGAGGTTTATGGGCTACCTGTCATTTGCTTCACCTGCTCAGATTTTATATTTCATCCCCACTCACCAACCTTTAGTGCCTATTGGCCATGCTCTCACCTTCTCAACTTCTGCTTTGCCGTCTCTGTCCATACCTTGCTTCATTACCTCTTTCCCACCCTCTCCTTCTTCCAGCTTTATAACTAAGTTCAACTCACCTTTCAGGTTTGAACATCTATTAATCCTGCTCAACCCAATCCGGCTATCTCTTTCACTTTTCAGCCTTGGCAAGTAGACAGGACCACATTTCCTAGTGTCTATTGTAGTTAGCTATGACCATGTGACTAATTCATGAAAGTAGTATGCTTGGCTTCACACATTTTTAATACAAAACAAAATAAAACAAAACCTACCATAAATCAAATTTTATTTCTTCATCTGTCCATTGAATAGATAGAATTCAGACAGCTTCAAGGAAGGCAAAACCCTAAGATGGAGGTACCAGGAGCTTTCATTTGGCAGAAACTTGAGCAAGAAATAAGTCATTGATGTGTGGAGCTATAGAAATAGAGCGTGCTCTTCTCATGGCTGGCATTAATTTCTTCCAGCAGCATGAGGTCTTAGCTTAGTTATAAGTTCCTCTGGGAAAACATGGCTTGAGAGTATCTGTCCTTTCTAGTTTCCTGTATGCCCAGTAAGGACAGGGATCCTTATCCTCTTCGCTATTTTCTCTTTAGTTCTTTCTAGTGTCTGTCCACAGTGTACGGACACAAATGAAAGTATCTGTCTGCCCAGTGTTGAACCCAGTTTCATGTGTATCTTGAAAGTTGAGTAAGCATATAGGATTTCATTTGGACAAACACATTTAACTTCAGAACTGGACAGAGTGGAAAGTATGAAAAACTAAAACGTCCTTGCACCTAAGCATTCAAACAACTTAAAAGACCAAATCAGCATTTTTGAGCAAGACAAGTGTTGTAAGGTTTATCTCAAACTTTGGCAAGCTAGCTGGCCTGCCATTTGATTTTTGTTATGAATAGAAACAATGATAAAGGTAGCTATCACCTGGAATGTCAAGAAGCTTTGAAAGGTTGAAATATCTCTGTTTTTCCTTAAGGTTAGAGAACTTTCAGCCTTTCAAAGTGTCCAATAACAGTTGAAGCCCTTTGTTATAAAACCACAATTAATGGTCATAGACTTATGAGAAAAATATTGTAATTTTTTTATTTTCATCATTAATATAAGGCAATTTATAGTTCTTAAACTGAATCTCAAGATTCCATGTTGATTGGAGTTTAATGAACTTAAGAGTGGCTAATAAAATCAACTTATAGAAAACATGTCCTTCCTCATTTTTCTTTAAGGGTCAGGCCACAGGAGTTTAATTATGCTCCAGAAAGTAAAAGAGCAGCATGAATGGGCTTTTTTGTACATGAGGAGATCATAAGAGTGGGTATGAAACTGAGAGGATTGATAACTGAGTTTGATGGGGTGCATGATGTAAAATCACCAAATAATAAATAAAAATATTATGCTGGGAAAAAAATAAAGAATGAATACCATGCCTGTAAAAAAAAAATAGACTTACAGAAAGCAGAAAGGGGTTGAAAAAGTATGCATGGAGGGAACCCAAACTGGAGAATTGTCTACATGAATACAGAGCCTTCCCTCTGTTGTTTTATGGATCCCTCTCAACTACAAGTCACACTTTCCATTTTCACTGACATCAATTATGCCACAGGTAGGAAAGGATAAGACAGAATGGCATTTATAGACTCTATGCTTCTGTTATTTTTTTAATTTAAGAACTTAATCAGATTTTTGCCACTACAGGAATGCAGAGAGCCTGGTCTCAGGTGGATGTTTAAGGAACATGTGGTTAGATGCCTTCTCTCAGTCCTTATTTTTCCTTGCAGCTTTGCTTACATCCCAGAGCCAGATGATGAAGCACAGTGATAAAGTAGCCTAACCATGACAGTGCCCCTCCACTCCCCTCTCTCCTGCTCATGGCCTGCCTGCCTGCCTTTGGCCATTCTCCCTGCCATGATGGCCATGGACTCATGCTCTGTAACTGTAAGCCTTCATGAACTTTTTCTTCTATAAGTTGCTTGGTCATGGTATCTCTTCATAGTAACTGAGATAGAGGATAACTCAAATGAATTTGTTCTCTTCTACTATGGGGGTCCTCGGGGTAGAAATCTAGTTGTACATCTTGGCAGCAAGCACCTTTACCTGCTGAGTCATCTCACTGACCCAGCTAGCATAGCTTCTAATACTGATTTTAATTTGATGATGTGCACCCAGGATTCCAACCCTCAAAAATTTTAATTTCTGTAAATGTATTGGCAGGGATAACATTGGAGGAGTATCTGCTGATGCTTTACATTCCTTAACTCCATAGCCAAATCTATCTGTTTGGCTTGAACTAGAGGTATGACCATGGGTAGGATTTAACCACTAATCCTGTTCTTAATCATAAGTAATTAAAGAAAAATACCATGGGAGAACAATATCTGTCTATCTGTCCCATCTGATAAACAACAAATCTAGGCTCTTGTAACCAATTTTACCTAAAACACATTTTGAAGATCCACCAGCTTTTTAAGAAAGTAGTTGCAGCAATATTTTTCAACTATGTATTTTTGAATGTATGTATACATTTCCATCCTTGAAATTCTGCCATTAGTTCCAATACTCAAATGTGCAGAGGTCTTGGGTTTTAAACTGTTGTGTCTTTTTTTTCAAGCAATGAGAAGGCATGGATTGTAATCTAGGTGGTTTTAATTATGTTTCAATATGTCCCCTATACTTTCTCTGTATGTATTAGCCCTGATTATTTTTGTTGTTGTTGCTTTATTTTGTTGTTGTTTCTGAAAATTTAACTAAGACCCTCAAATAGGGACTAATTTTACTTGTATTATATGTAAATTTTAAATGTTTATCTGGGTTGGTCTCAATTCAAGTAGTCAATATTTGCCAGACTCTTGCTATTTCTATTCTGTTCTATCATCCAAAAAGTACTGGGTTTTATCTTAGCATTTATTACTTCATGGTAGAAAAATGGCTGCTAAAGCTCTGGACCCAAAGTAAAAAGGAGAATCAACAACGTAAGTCACTGCTAGTGTGGGCGTGGCCATGCGCCGTGTTGCAGCCACGCCCCCACCTGCAGAGGTGCTCTGATCAGGCATGCCATGCCACTCCTGGGGGATGTCTACATGGTCACCCTGTAAAGAGCCCCAACCACGTGGCAGACACTCTTTCTCTGCTCTCTCTGTCTTCAACCCCTCCCCCCACTGCCTCTCCCCCCCTCCCCCACTTGTTCTTCCAATAAACTCAACATGGCTCCTTGGCAGTGTGTCTGCATGTTCCATCCCTCCACCTCAAAATACTAATAGTCACCCCTTCTTAAGAAAAAAAATTAAGGAAACAAAAGTTCCCAAGAAATCCCACCAAATTCAGCAAATTTCATCTTGGGCTTCATTGGATAGAATCAGGCCTCATGTCTATCTACCACAAACTGTAAAATGAGAAAGTCTTTGTGAGGCAGAGATCAGGTAGTGTGTGTGAGGTTTTTTGTTGTTTTGTCTTATTTTGTTTTTGTGCTATTAACCGTTAATGTGAATGCTAATCTATAAAAGGACAGTGACGATACAGTAGATAGCAATTCCCGTGTCTGTTCTGGCACCTGATGTGACTCAGCAACTACTGAGCCCTCTTTGTTACCTCTGTCCACAAGTCATGGCTGACTCCTGAGTGCTATCTTTCTCTGACACCCAGAGCTGGGTTCAGGGGTCAAACGGGAGTCTAGGGTGCTATTGCTGGAGTCACAGCAGTGCTAGTAGCTGGCGTATTTTTGCTGACCCCTCAGTGTTTCTGTCACCCCAAGGCATGCTTTTCAGTTCACAGACGCCTGTCACTTTCTGTTAGAGGCTGAGAAAGGTCTAAAAGCCTTTCCTTGGTTTTACAAAGAAAACACAGAAAATCCAACATGTACAGTTTCATAATGGTCTAATACTCATTCTTTTAAAATATATTTAGCATATGAATATGTAAAAATTTATAACAATTTGTGATGAACAGTCACATGTCAACCATTCATTGGTTTTAAAAAAGGAGAAGAAATGTCAGCAATATATGAAAGCTATTTTAGCTCCTCCAGGTAAGCAACATCTTGAATTTTATTGTTTGTCCTATAATGCATTTCTTTGTAATTTTTTTCCTACTGACAAACATCGATTTTTTTTAAGATCAGCTCTTACCAGACACATCACCATTCTAGATCTCAGTATTCCTTCATATTCTTCTCTTAAAGTTTTTTTCTTTTAAAATGGTAACTTTTTCATTATTATTCATGTTTTTGACGTCTTCAGAACTCAGTCTGGGGATACATCTATTATATAGGCATGTAATATATATACATCAATCCCCATCTTTATACCCGATGAGATGTCTCCTGCTACACTCCTCCTCTTTTTATCTGCATTAGCATGTGGACTTCTTGTTCCCATGAAATGAGTCAGTGGAGATAGAACGGATGTCAGTGCCTCCTGGGGAAAAGAAAATGCCATACTGTCTTATAAAGTTGCAAAAAGCACTAGCTTGAGTCAATGCTGGAGAGAGAGAGAGAAAGAGAGAGAGAGAGAGAGAGAGAGAGAGAGAGAGAGAGAGAGAGAGCGAGAGAGAGAGAGCTCATATAAAAGTCTAGATTTCTGACTTCGTTCAAAAAATAGAAATCACTGATAACACAGTGCCCACATTCCTTCATAGCAACACTGCACTTACCAAGTAGCGGCTGCCTTTCTCAGATGGGCATTCTCCATGTTGCTGTGCTTCTGTGATCCTTTTTTTCTCCCTGGGATGGAGGTCTATGCCAGTTTCCATTTAGTACATTGGGACTACTATTAAGGGAGAAGCCTTTACTTTATCTGCACCAATACTATGAACTGTGTTAAAACAATAACAAAAATAAATCAAAAGGGGCAATGCTTCCTCTGAAATCACCCCCAAACTTAAGCAAACACTCCTTAGTCACAAACTGAAGTGTTCTCATTTTCTTACAAAGCAGATTGCTGCCTCCAGTCCTCTGTGATAGAAACTTACTCTGGTTACCATCACCTCAAGCCCTGCTTACCAGTCACTCAAGCCCCACCCACCAAGCATCAGCCTCTTTCCTTGGCAATGGCAATGGAAATGATGAATAGAACTAAAGGGATGAATGTCAAAAGGCTCCCAACTTACATTATACCTTCGAATTTAGGAGTGAGTCACAGACATTCACACCAAGCTGATAGAATTATTTGCAGAACAATTTGATGAAGAGAGTTTTTTTTTTGAGTATGCTATAATAAAGCATTTTAGTGAGATTAAGTTGTCTGCATCTCATTTCAAGCCAATCTAAATATGTGAGGATGAAGGATAAACTCTAACCTTGGAAATTATATTACACTTGGTAGACTAATAGATAATGTTAAAAAGGGAGGTGGGGTGGCAGCCAAGTGAAGATGCTGTCAGTCTTCCATTATGAGCATCTGTAGAAGAGAGTTACTGTGTATTAGGCCTGTCAGACGAATACAAGAATTCCAGCTACAAGTAATATGTTGCCTATGCAGAATAGGTATAAATTATCTGGCTTTTAAATCAATTCTTTGCAAGAGTCTTCTAATTATTATTTTGGGTATAGTGTCTCAGTTAATAGACAAGATGTCTGAACATCTGATTTACAAACAGCTGTTAATTTTGGAGTGTTTTCTCAGTATTACTCACAACCATCTCCACAAATCATTCTTCCCATGTGTGACACTCCTGCCTTTGTTATTCCATTCTAGGTCACATGACAAGTGACGTATGGATCTAGCAAACAAAATGTCTGGATATAGCAGCTTTAGTTTCGGTATCTATTCCCACCATAGAACACCACCCCACCCCACCCCCACCCCCTGCTTCTTCCTGAGGCCCCTCTGCCACCTCTGTCAAAGGAAAGAAGCTAAACAGGGCCAATGCACTCCTGTTTTTATGTTTTTTTTTTCTAATGTAGAAGCAATAATTGCTTTTCCTTTTAGATAATGCTATAAGCTATAGTTCCATATATTTGGAATAGCACTACAATCAAGCACATTTTTGGTAGACTAACCAGTTTGAACTAAAGTGGGACTCTGTATGTAACTGAAGGACATATATCACACTTAAAATCTGTATACAAATGAAAAATTGAAAACAACCCTCTTATAAACTTAGAAAATAAATTATTACTCATCTGAGCAATTTAACCACATAGCCTCTTTAACTCTTGATTTGAGACAGGAGACTTAATGCTGAGTTTAAATAAAGAGCTTTAAATTTTATTACTGAGAGTCATTTATTCATAGAATTTGTTGAGTAACTACTATATATCTGGCTGGTGTGTGTGTGTGTGTGTCTGTCTGTCTGTCTGTGTAGGGGTATGCACAGGTACCTATGTATGCATATGTATGTTCATACACATGGGCCCATATGTTTGTGGAAGCCAGAGGTTGAAACTGGTATTTTATTCTACCACTTTCCATCTTATTTTTTGGGACAAGGTCTCTTTGTACCTGGAACTTGCCAATTTATCTAGACTGGTTGACTTACAATTCAGCTAGAATAGGGATCCTCCTGTCTCTGGCTTCCCAGCATTGAGCTTACTGGTACAAGCCACTGCCCTTGACATTTTATATCACTGCTAAAAGTCTAACTCAGATTCTCCTACTTGTCCTATAAGTATTTTACTGATGGATCTATCTTCTCAGTCCCTGTATTTGATTTTAAGATACAAAATAATTAAAACAGACGAGGTCCCTCTCACCATGTACCTCTCAGTTGAATGGAGGAGATAGATACTGACTGCACAGATAATCAGGCACTAATTCTTTCAGTACTGTAAAGGCACAGTACTCCACCCCTGCAGTATAACACTTACTGTGCTGGTTAGTTTTTGTTAATGTGACACAATCTAAAGTCACCTGAGAAGAGGGAATCTCAATTGAGGATTGCTTCCATTAGACTGACCTGTGAGCATATCTGTGGGAAACTTTCTTAATTTCTATTTAAGTGAAGTCTGGCCTACTTTGGCTGGTGTCATCCCTAGGCAGGTGGGCCTGGGCTGCTGTGTATGAAAAGTTGTGGAACAAGCCAGGGTGCAGGCTAATAATGAGTTTTTCTTCATGGTTTCTGCTTATTTACTTTTGTGACTTCCCTTAATAATTGTCTGTGATTGAATGTGTAAGTCAAATAAACCCCCTCCTCCCCAAGTTACTTATGGTTATGGCATTTATCACGGTGATAGAAATCAAGAACTAGGGCAGATGTCAGACCTCCTTTGTGAATCAGGAAAGACTAAGGTAGGCTAAACTTGGGCTAAAAGATGTTTATACTCAAGCAAGTAGAGAATGAGAATACTAGATAAAGAGACTAGTAACCAAAGAGAATGCAAATTGAGAAGAAGCTTTTGTTGTTGGAAAAAATAAAAAGAGGTCTGAGTGAGTAGAGCATAGAAACAGGAGATGATGATTCCAGATCAAGAGGATGATGTACACATGGCAGAGTCTTCAGAGTTCACTCTGATTATCAGTGGTACTGTGGAATTTTGCTCTTGTACATTGTAAATATTTGTTCTTCCTACTGGTTTAATAAAACACTGATTAGTCAGAAGGCAGACAAGAAGTATGGGCGGGGCTACCAGACTAAGAAAAGCTGTGGAAGGCGAAGAGCAGACAGAGATGCCAGGCTGACAGAGGAAAGAAGAAAAATGCTGCTCTGAGAAAAGGTACTAAGCCACTTGTCTAATCATGGGCTAGTTTAAGAGTAAGAGTTAGCAAATAATATGCTTGATCCATAGGCCAAACAGCATGTAATTAATATAAGCCTTTGTGTGATTATTTGGGACATCTCAGGGCAAGGCTGGGCCAAAAACTCGTTCTACACAGTGGGAAGCCAGTGCAGTATTTTAATCAGGAAAATGACATAATTAGATTTAGGTTTATATCTAGTGTCTGATAACCCCATATAGTTGTAATTATCCCTGAAAAGTAGCAAATATGTGTCTCAATCCACCATATTACTAGGAGTAGCATCCCATCAGTGCATTTCCAAGATCATTCTTGATGTGAATTCTTAAAATATAGATCATCTCGTCTTAAATTCCTTCCTAGAAAAATTGACTAAAGCTTTGGACTAAGGAAAAAATAGTTACTAATGTTTTCTTTATTTCACCTTTAATCTTTTAAAATTTAAATTATTTATCATATTTACTAGGAACCTCTAATCTCCTGTCTGGAAGTTTGATAGAAGCTCAGAATCTATATCTATTCTTTGGTCAGGAGGAATTCATTTAGGGGATTGAAATGGCAATTTAATAACAAGCTAGCATGGAAGCTCATTTTCTTATCTTCATATTTCTTTCTGTGTTTGGATCATTCTGCCAATCAGTAGTTACTCATAGCTTGAGAGAATTAATGCAGCATCCAGACTGTCGAATTTGTGTGCATGAGACTGTACTTGGAAATCAGACTTATAAAATGCTTTGTTGCAAGCATATCCAGTGATTCATTTCAATGCTTTTTAAAGAAACTAAATAAGAGCAAAAATACATAGTTTAAATCCATCCCAGGCTCCTGCTATTGTTTATTTATTGTGTGCAGAACCCCCCCCCCACCATTAGAGAGCTCAGCCTGCAGAAACAGTGAGATTGGGGGTGGGGTGGACAGAATGTGATTTTGGCCTTCCTCTGCAAACGGCTGTCTTTTCAAATGATGTACGCATGTTTGTTCCATCTGTCTTCAAGGACTCCACAGTGTAGTCAGTAAAACTTTCTATTGAGTGTTTAAAGTCTCATTGCCAGATTTTATTTTATTTATAACTGATTAGCCAAAGTAGGAAAAAACAGGTGGTACTTGTGAAGTACTCAGTGGTGCCCAAATTTCAAAGGTTAGATGCTCCAAGTACAGATTGAGAGAAGGCATTTTATGTTCATACTCTTAATGTATAAGTGTTTGAATGAGGCTCCTTTCACTTACCACAATACTAGTATCTAAAGTCTTGCAGGACCTCCCTCTATAACTCTGCCTCCAACCCCAGCCCAATTATTATCATTCAGGAAGTTTCTTAGGCTACAGACTTGCTCATGGTCCTTCATTTTCTTCCCAAGTGCTCTTGCTTTGGTAAATTATGGTCACAATCCATTGTCACAAATTGATCCATGAATTGTTTTTGAAATAATTATTTTATGTTAAACCTCTTCTGGAGATAATGACTACATAAAACAATGGCTATAATAGTGACAGATTTTTTAGCTATGCAGCTTGTCCCTAGGCAAGAGGATTGTGGGAAGGCAAAATTTTTCTCTTGTCAGTTTCCTGTGCTGTGATTGTGTCTTCTAAGAAATCAAGAATGGAAGAGATGCTAGGGGACAGCCTAATGAACTTCAGACTATCAAAAGAGAATTATTCATGGCAGTACAATGTTTCCTTTTCCTTTGTTTTATAACACATTGGTTTATTGTTTTGAGAAATTATTTTCCTACAAGGGCAGGGGTATCACGCGGGGTGTTTCCTGCTTCCAAGCCATATGGTTGACTTGTGACTCAACAGAGCAGCAAAATGACTGAATTTGTATGATTTTATTGACCTCCTAGGGGTGCTTATAGTGGTTATTCTTTAATCTTGCTGTAGAGACATTCATAATTGGCCTGGTTCTTGGTGTTTCTGAACCGGTTATCCAATCATGTTAGTTCTTTTCATGAATTCCTTTTATTGTTTAAATTTGTTAGTGACAGTTTTAAATGTTTGTTAGTATAATTACTAACTCAGTCAGATAGTAATTCCAAACTGGGGAATGAGATATTTATCCAAGGAGACTCCAATGGAATTAGCCATGGATTTTATATCCTCCATCTCTCATACATTGTTCTTCCCTTTGAGGTAAAATGTGGCTTGTGTGATTTCTTTGGCCAATGAAATATTGCAACTGCTATATTGCCTTTCTAGGTGGAAACTTCAAAAGCCAGTAGGCAACTTGCTGTCATTCGGGTGATTGGCATGCATGTCTGAATATGACGAAGAGAGCAGCCTAGCCCTCCTCAGCTAGATTTGTAATATGAGGCAGATGCAAACCCTTATTGTGTGTCTGGTGAGGGTGCCTGGAGGGAAGAGGGTTTTTGTTAGTGACATACAAGACTGACTTCACAGGATGTAGAAACTAAATAGCGATTTCTGATTGCCAATATAGAACCCTAATGGACAATGTGTCTGCGATATTTTACTCCCTTACCTTTAAAAATCAAAGTTGTTAAATGAAAAATACAAGAGAAATGGAAAAGATTATTATTTCTTTGACTCAAATAATATGTAGTCCCTATTGAGATGAAAGTAGACAGAATCTATGTATATTATTTTAATTTTAATCATGATTAAATAGAAGTGAAACATTAATCATCCAATATAAGTCTAAAAAAATCTCAAAATCACTGTCATTTTAAAATAATATCAGTAAATTGACATGATAATTAATATTGTTACTAGTTGGGTTGGATAAAATAAAATTACTGCTATCCATGGGTATGTAATTCTGATTTTCATGGATTTGGTCTTCCATTTCTAACACATGCCATGAGATGACTTAGGTCACCCACATCTTCTCTTTATTTGAAACATTGCAAAACCATCACTTATTGAGGACACAATGATGCTATTTGGCTTGATTTTGGCGTGCATGCATCATTTAGGTATTAAGTTATCTTTTTCGTTTTTCATAAACTGTGTCATGTTTGGTAACAATGTGAAGATAAATATAGGTGTAAGAACAGATATAGGATGACAATCCTTGATTATAAAGAGTCATTCAAATTATGTTGAATATATTTGATTTTTAAAGGATTAATGAAATGAAACAGCAGAGTAACTTTTTACAACTTAATTTGTTTTTATTTTATGTGGTTAAGTATTTGCCTACATATGTGTATATTTAACACATGCAAGTCTGGTACCTGCAGAGGCCAGAAGGGGCATCAGATCCCCTGAAACGAAAGTTACAGAGAGTTGTGTCATCATGTGGGTGATGGGAACTGAACCCAGGTCTTCTGGGAGAGTAGCAAATGCTTTTAATTGCTGAGTCATCTCTCTAGAGCCCAGCAGAATAACTCATTAGTAAGGAATTCTGAGAACTTAAAAGGCCTTGAAAATATGTTTGTGGGCTATCGGGGCCTATATGTTCTAGTTTAGCACTGGAAATGGAATACTAAAATTCAGTAAAATATTGGATGTCTCAGCAATTCTGGACTTCCTAATAGACACTAAAATTATTATATTTGAGATTAGGTCATTATAAGCCTAGGAGGAGGTTTCTAGTGGCATTACTCAAGACTGTAAAATTTTATTTCACGACTCTATCTAAGTCCCAAATAAAAACAGAAAGCATATGAAAGCGAACATATCAAGGTAAGCTAGAGCCAAAACGAGTGTTGCATGAAGAGAAAATATGCAAAACAATCTTTAATTCACTTCCCTCCCAAGATTTGTTTTTTATGCCATCAGATGTCTCCTTTACCCACTTACCCTTTTTTTGCAGTCATGTGCTGACCTCCAGAAGGCCACTCCTCCTCATTTCTGTCACTCTCCCCAATAGTACAGATGTCTTGATTCTTAAAGCTCTTTATACATACAGATGTTCCTACCAACTGCTTGACTTGTTAGTTTTTTGACCCTTCTCTCTTCCCATGACCATGTCTCCCACCTCCATTGAGCTACTCCATGGATCCCATTTTAAATTAGTAAATGTCCAAGTGTCAGTCCTGGAACCCTTGAGCTCAGCTTCAGTTTGGAGCTTTCCATTCTCATTATTATCCGCCCCCCCCCCCGCAACCTTCTTTGTTCCTATATTCCAGCACCTCAATCCCAGCAGTCCTAGGAACTCATCAAGAAGACCAATAAAATATTGATTCTATTGTCTTCTAGTCACTAATGGTTTCGGCTCTTTTGTTACTCAGCTTGGATTCTATAATCAATTATGATGCCGAGCCTCCTTAGCCTCAGCCTCTTTTATTCTCTTGCTATGGTGTTCTCACTTCAGTCATGCTTAAGTAGCATTTTATGCTTATTACAGTTCGCCTGACTTCAGGAAAACATAGAGCCGCTCTGACTGGCCTCACTATATATTCATGCTCATTAGCTTTAATGCTGCCTAGTGACTGGACTCCTCATCCGTTAAGCTTGCTTATCTCGTTCCTTCCCTTTCTCTTAAGCCTCCAACACTACCTCAATTATTTTCACTCTTTGTGATCTTGCTTCCTTTTTCTGGAAGAAAACAGAAACCATGTTTAAAGAACTTTCCAGAGTAACACCACCTCCCACATCCTCCCAAGTACCCCTGTGTCTATACATTCTGTCTTTCTCCCAGTGTTACAGATGAGGCTCACACTTCAGTGAGGCCAGGCTTTGGACTTGGGTCTGGGCATTTGCTCCTCTTTCACTCAAGGCTGTCTTCCAACTACTCTCCTCAACTCTCATGTAGCATCGTCTTTCCTGTTTCCTCACAAAAGCAACTAACCATCTATTTTTATTATCTTCCTTAAAAAAAAACACACACACACACAAAACATCAACAACTACTCCCTTCTCGTTATATTACTTCCCCTCAGCTCACCATCTATTTCTCTTCATGGAGCAATTCCCAGGATGTGTAATATATCACATAGCAAGACTACTGTAAACCATCTCAAGGTATTGTTCCTTCTCAGTTCATGTACTTGAACTTTTTTCCTCTCTTCCTGCTCTTTCTTGGACATGCTCTCCTTCAGCTTTTACCCTAACTCCTTCAATCACTTCTGTAATATCGTCTATGACTCTCAGTCCTTGTCTTATTAGGCTTTCAGTACCATTTGGTGCAGTAGATCAGGATCTCTCTTCATAGTACATTGCTCTCCAGCTTCCTCATTGGCTGCCCCTTCCCACTCTTCCCTGCTTGTTACTCAGTTTATCTGAGAGTGCCTTAGAGTTCAGTCTTTGAAGACCTCCCCCACCCATTCTTTCTTGTACATGTTAGGAAAGCACTTTACCAATGAGCGACATCCCTAGCCCACATCTTCTCTTTTCTATTTATTACCTCGGTGGCCTGATCCAATATCATCACTTTAAATACCATCTAAATGCCAGTGACTCACGAATTTATGTATTTGCAACATTTATAGCGCAGACCTTTCTTCCTTGAATGCCTGATTTAAATGCCCAACTGCCAGCTGCCAGCCACCAAAATATTAACAACTCAAATGATATTCTGACCCACTCTAAAACTTCCTTTTTCCTTCATAACAGCTTCATTCTCATCCACTGCTTATATTCTAATTGAAAACATACTTAATCGTTATGCATGATAGTACTTTTTGCAATTATCATTAGTCATTTTTTTTCAAGTAAGAGGTTTTCCACTTTATGGTAATTATTATGAAGAAGGTAATCTTCACATTTTTAGGAACTATACTTTTAAAGGGGCACAGGTAGTCATAGGACATTAGTAGGAAAATTTCAAGTTTCAAGTGTGGTGGCAGACTTAATTCTCAGCACTTGGGAAACTGAGGCAGATGAATCTCGATGAATTTGAAACCAGCTGGGTTCCTTCTACATAAGGAGTTCTAGACTATTCAGTGCTATACACTGAGACCCTGTCTCAAAAGGAATGTAAGAAGAAAGTATCTCAGGTACTGAGAAAATAAAGCCATGTTTTACAAGAAAGTACTAAAGAAGTTAGGATATATTTAAACTAGAAAAGAAAGAAATCAAAATTATGTCTGCTATGTGTTCATAGTCTTAGATGTTGAAGATCATTAATGTACTTGGATTATCTATTTTAGCCAAGCCATTAAATATATCACAATATTTTTTTCTGGTAATGAAATGGACTTGATAATTGGCCACTAGAATATGATACTGTAAGATTTAAGACTTTTAGTTCTTAATATTTTGTATTGTTTAGTTTTTTGTTAATGTGCCACAAACTAGAGTCACCTGGGAAAAGGGGCCCTCAATTGTGGAATCACTTCTATCAGATTTGCCTGTGGGCATGGCTTTGGGGTATATACTTAATTTCTATTTGAAGTGAGAGAAGCCAGCACACTGTGGGAGGTACCATCCCTAGGCAGGTGGGCCTGGGTTACATAAGAAAAGTAACAAGCAAATCAAGAAAGCTAATAAACAAGCAATATTCTTTCCTGTTTTCTGCTGCAAAATCATGCCTTGGATGGCCTCCCCTGATGATGGATTATAACTTGTAAGCCAAATTAGCCTTTTTTCCATGTAGTTCATTTTTTTCAGCAACAGAGAATCAAACTAGGACATATAGAACATATGCTATAAAAGAGAAAGGAACAGACCTTTAGATATCTTAGTCTTACTGTATTATCTACTGTTATATGTCCTGAGAATCTCTACATGAGAATTTCTATGTAATATTTCTACTAGAATGTAGAGGAGACCTATCCTCGAGTATACCAAAATGAAAAAAGTTCCTTGGATGATATCATATCTCACATGAGGAGAAAAGGGGGATGCATCAAATCAATAGATAGTCGTTACTACCAAGAACCAGACTTTAGAGGAAACTTTTTCCAGGCAAACTCTCAAGATAAAAACTTCTCTTACACTCACAAATGTAGGAGTTTAAGAAAAGGATGGTTCTCTCAAGGTCTGAAAGACAAATGGGAGTTATACGTGCTGTCTGTCATTTATATCTCTAAGCACACATGCCTTCCAAAAGTAATCTATTGCTTAATTTTGACTGGACAAGAAGACAGGGCTTTGTTTGTTTTGTTTTGTTGTTATTCAGCTTTAGCTAATAACTTCGAAGAGTTTTTCTTTTATTACCAATAGATATAAACAGTAGAGTGATAGGGTTTTGACTCTTCTAAAAATAATTTTATTATTTTGGAGTATTACTGCTGTAACAGTAGCTTTTCATCTTGATTGCCTTTAGATTCATTTTGGTGGGCTCAAAAATTCTGAATTGTGAATTCACCCCTATTGATTCTTATTAAACAAATATGATAAAATACATCTGGGTTGTAGCCTGAGTAGGTGGGATTTTTTGTTGTTGTTTTTACTTATTTACTTCATATGTATGAATATTTTGCCTGCATGTATGTCTGTGCACCACATGCTTGCCTGGTGCCTGTGGAGGCCAGAAGAGGGTGTTGGATTCCCTGGGACTCAAGTTACTGATGGTTGTGAACCACCTGGTAGGTACTGGGAATTGAACCCTGGATCTTCTGTGAGAGCAACAAGTGCTCTTAACCCCAGAACCATTTCTCTAGTCTCATATTTATTTCCTTAAAGCTCCACTCATGTCCTGTTTTGCAGTCAAGATTGAAAATCTCTCACTATATATAGTTATTTTATACCTTTTCCCTTTGGTGGAAGATGATGGAAAATGGGGAACAGGATCTGTGTTCAGCTATGTAGTAACTGAATGGAATAAACATTGATGAGATTATTTAAAATTTAAACAGCTAAGTGGAACAGATGGTTTATCTTTCTCAACCTTGTGATCTTATCATTTTTGTGTCTACCCAACTCAATGAGCATATATAGATTCAAAGACATACACAAGGGCACAAACTCCATTAACTTATATGAATCAAGGTGATTTTGCTAATCTCATTGCATTTCTGCTTGATGTTGCTTTAAATGGATGAATTACTTTTTTATGCTTTTCAGGCATGGCTTCATTAGATTACATTATGCACAGTGTCATTGAGTCAAAATGATATTAGCCTACTAGAAGAAGCTTCTGAGCTGGTTGGAAGGGTTCCTTACCATACATTATGATGTTAATAGTACACATGATATGTGAGAGTAAGTAGTTGGAAAGAGAAATTTAAATCAAATTTTAAAATGTGAAAGAGACAGCAGCGCAGGGGAAATAAGTACTAGTTGCTACCAGTTTCAATTATTTTTCTTTTTTCAAGGTCAAGCTGGCAATTTTTCACAACTCCTACCCACAAATGTCCTTCCTGATTGATTGACTCTTACAGCTAGAAGCTCTCCTTACACCCAGGAGGCAAGCTTGCTTTTTATCGTTGGTTTTTTGTTTTTTGTTTTTTGTTTTTTTTTTAAATTTAAATGCCAAAGTAAAAAGAAGACTTGGCTTCTGTTTATTTTTATCTAAAAAAAAAAATCAAAATCAAAGCATCATGTGCATTCTAAAACAGTTGGTTTTTATCTTAAGGATTAAAAAAATTAAATTATTTCAAAAATACTATACTGAGAAATTGTTAGATACCTTACAGAACTAAATGAAGCCTTATTATAAAACTGCTATGAAGGGATCTTTGATTCCTTCTCATTCCTGTTGTAGATGAAAAGACATCCAAAGCTTGTTTATAACTATAGAAGACTAATTTTTTTTAACATTTTGTCCAAAAGTTCAACCACAGCTTTGTAGAAAAGGTGAGGTTTTTTTTTTTCAATTTCTAAATTGTGATGACTAACAGATAAATATATTTCAAATTTTTAGAAGTGAGAAAATGTGATTAAATGTGAGATGGTAGGAATGAAGAAAGAAGTTGGTGCTGTTAGAAGGGTAGGGAGATAGACATTCCCAAAACTATCATTTGGTTCTAAATATTATATATTAGACAAGATGCTTTTTAAGTTAAAATCTACAAATTTTCTTTTTTGGGGGTTGGGGAGCTAGCTTATTCTTGAGCTAGAATTTAAACATACTGTTTTTCTCTAGAAGATCATATAGGTCATAGAATTGACAAAAGTTAAGAGTTGGTCATAACTTGATTGTCATTGAGTGAGGGAAGAGAAGGAACTACGAATAATTTTCTTGGCTGGGTTACTAATCTCTGAAATGGAAATGGGGATCTGAAATAGTTCATTTTGAGTTAAGGTTTTTTTTTTTTTTTTTTTTTTAAGATTTCTGAAAATCATCCAAATGGAGATGCAATGACGTTGAGAAGGAACTTTGAATTATTGTTATCAGTTAGAGAGTCATTAGCCTATAGATTTAAAGCCGTTGGAATAGACAGAACATAGGACCTGGGCATTAGAATGTTTGTGGCATGTAAGGAATGAGGCTGCAGAACCCTGTGGATAGAATCTAGAATGGAGTGGCTGTTGATTTCCCTTGTGAGAAAAGACACACACCACCAGATGCCACCTAAGAGTTTATTCAAGGGAGTTACCCGGCAGGTATGGGGAGAAAAGTGGGGAAGGAGAAAGAGAAAGAGAGAGAAGAGGAGAGAAAAGAGACCACCACACAGCATCTCCTTTTAAGAGAAAGCGTGGGCAGGGATTTATGTAGTCACGCCTAGGAGGGTGCCCTCCGTACTCGAGACGTGTTCTGCCCGGTGCCATGTTGGCTTTACCAGGTGGCTGCTACATGCCAGGAATTCCTGTTTCACCCAGTGCCATGTTCGGTTCACCATGTGGCGCTCCAGAAATTCTTACAGTGGCTAGGGAAATGGGACAACTAGATGAGAGGAAGAATTATTTGAGGTAGAGAGATAGGTTAATTGTTAGCACCTTTTGAGATGTCAGACACGAAGGGGACTAAAAACTATTCATTGACATCAATCCCGTTGGACATTCGTGACCTCAGCGACTGCAAATGCGTCATAGCGATGGGAATAGAAATTACATTAGAATCGATCAGATAATGAAAGAGCTGAGGAAGCATGAACAACTTTGGTACTTGGCTGAACTGTGAGTTAGAGAAACAGAAAGGTAGCTGAAAAAGAGATGCAGAAGTTAAGACTTTTTTTTAAGGTGGGATGGTCTTACAAAGGAAAGGATCACAAAGTCGAGGGGGGGCGGTGAGAAAGATTGAAAATGTAGGAGACAGGCAGAATTAATGTGTAAAAATAGGTTTCTGAGAAACTCGAAGGAGACAGTTCTTGAACACAACTGTTGGGCAAGAGGTAACTGCCTCTTCAGTTGACAAAGATATGGGAAGTAGATGAGTTCTCAGAGAAGACAATGATGCATGCTGCTGCTATATTGTCCAGAGGGCTTGATGACAAAGAGGTGAAGACATCCTCATTAAATGGCTTCTATTTTTAGCTGTTTGTTGAAATTTTTATTCTAGAGGAGAAATACAAAGGTTGAGAAAGAAAGAAATAGTTGTTATAGACTGTGACCTTGTTTTATTGATTATCATATTTTAACACCACCCCACACAGGGTTTCTCCATGTAGCCCTGGCTGTCCTTGAACTCACAGAGATCTACCTGTCTCATCTCTCAAGTGCTGGGATGGAAGGTGTGCACCACCACTGCCCACCCTCATTTTACTTCTTAATCTTTGATCCTTTGTCATCCAGCTCTATCTCTTTGCTCAGACTACTATACAATCTCAAACTCATTCATCTCCTTTCCAGCTGTGCCTTTTTGACCTTTTCTTTTCCTTTGATTCTTTTTGAAACAGTAATTTATAATTGTCCATTCTTGCTCAAATTACATTTGCCCCTTAAATATTTTGGAGTTGGAAAAGTATTATAACTTAGTGAAGAAAATGAAAGAAATCCCAAAGACACGTGAGGAAAATTAGCACAGAGCTGTGTTGAAGAAGCTGTGCATGTCTATAAAGGTTCAAGGAAAGCTAAAACCCCCCTTCTCACTTCATTCATGTCTTCTTCATGTTGGTACCCAGAAGGAACATTGTATGATTCTATCATTATTCCTATAACACTGATTTATTATTAGTTATTTGCATCTGTCACCCCATACTCAATTATTATTAGCTCTTCAAGTTAATATTACTTCTGTTTTGCTCTTCTTTTTCTTCATTTTGTCTTTTGTTTTTATCTATCACAGCATTGTACTTAGTGCCAAATATACATTTTTAGTTATCCATTGAATAAATAAAATACTTTATCTAACTTATGACATTATATCTTAAAATTCAGGCCAGAAATTCTAGCCTGATGTGTGAATATAATTCATTAGTATTCATTTATTCATTCATTCATATCTATTTAGTACTTACTAGGCACTGGACACTATTAGAAATACACATTGACAAAAAATTAAAAATGCGTTTTTTTATAAATTATTTTATAGATCGTAAATAATACTCTTTTTAAAAAGAAAGTTTTATTTTATGTGCAATGGTGCTTTGGCTGCATGCCCATGTGAGGGTATCAGGTCCCCCGAAACTGGGGTTACAGACAGTTATAGCTGCATGTGGGTACTGGGTATTGAACCTAGGTCCTCTCTGGAAGAGCAACCAGTGCTCTTAACTACTGAGTCATCTCTCCAGCGCCCCCCAATTAAATATTTTTATTCTTGGCATTTTCTTTTTATTTTTTTCTAACTCTGAACCATCAGAACCCAGGCTTTTATTAGGGCTGATATGCATAAAGAAATTGAGGTTCTTTCTTCAGTACTTCCTTTGCTTCCTATGCCTTGTGGAATACAGGTCTCAATTTTGAAGCTATAACCCATATTTTTTTCAATTTTCTTTCTTTCTTGAACTTTAGTAATCTATGAGTTGATACATAGGGCTGAAGAATTGGCTCAGTGGTTAGGAACACTGACTGCTTTTCCAGAGGATATGGGTTTGATTCTCAATATGTTCATGTGGCTAACAACCACTTGTAACTCCAGTTCCAGAAGATCTGATGCCCTTTTCTATGAGCACTATGTGTACATGGTGCATAGACAAACATGTAGGCAAAATATCCATATTCATAAACTATAGATAAATCTCAAAATAGAAGTTAGTGCATGACACATACCATCAAAATATTTTTAATTTACAAATCAAGAACATATTATTCTTACGTTTTTCTTATTTATAAATGATTTTATACCAAATATCTTAGTGCTGTAAATTTAAATTACAATTATGAATCCAGTGAGTCACTTTCATTATATGAAGAAAAATAAAAATTCAGCCAAGATATGCATTATTTAATACAATATTTGCATTGTCATTTCTATCATCTGTTACTGAAATGATGACATGTAACTTCTTGCTTTGTTTGGCGAAGTCAGTTTGCTTAGGAACTGTTTATTCTTCCCATCCTCTACCCCCCGGAACTTTTTGGCAAGACACTGAGTACTTCCTGTGGCTTATTGAGAAATACTTTACAGTGCCAGTAACTGCCAATGGTTATGTTAATCTCTTTAAGTTTTTAATTAGAAGAACAGAAGAGACTAAGAAAATGGATAAAACAGTCACAATTCTGAGTCTTGGAATTTGAATAGAGACAGACTTAGATTACATATTGTCTTTCTGTTTGGAGCAATATTTCCATCCATACTGAAAATTGTTGCATGTATTTAAACATCTATGATCTAAAATTTACATTTTCTCTTTTGCAAGTTGTCTTAAGACCTGATTTAAGGCCCTAGAGTTTATTAAGTGGATGATAATACTGAATTACTTGTCTACTCTCCCACTTATATTCTTTATGTTTTTACCCAAACCTATTGAACTTCACAGTGTTTTTTAGGATCTATTTCTAAAGAACAAACTCACCAGTAACCCTTACCTAGCCGGCTATCCAAGCTGTAGATGTTAGTGACAGCACTGAATTTATTTTCATAATCTTGCCTTGTGGGGTTCTTATAATTTTTGACAACCAACACAATTTGTATGAGAATTCTGGTGCTGAAAAAAATGATAGGAACAAGCATTTGTGGGGGATTTCCGATTCACCAGGCATGTTGTTATGGATCCTGTCATCCAGTCGTCATAGCAATTCACAATCTTATATTCCCTCAATAAATAGAAAACTGAAGCAAACAAATGAATTTGTCCACTGTTTGCAATGACAGACTCAAGTTTATCTTCATTGCAGTTTCTTTTCTTAAAAATGCACCATTGGCATCACAACTCTTAAAAGTCTTGTCACTCAAATTTTAAAACAGCATTATGGAAAATAGTCATGTTTGTTGAGGCACTGAATGTTTTTGATGGCTTCTGAGAACAGTGGTACAGAATATTTTAAGTAGGAACTGTTCCAGAGAGTTCATAATATCTGGTTTCCGTAATTAGAGAGTATCAGACACTGACACTCTTGAAAAACTATCAAATCAATACAAGATGTGTATTAGAGAAGGAGTCTGCTCAAAGACAGGAGAGAACTGGAAGACTGGGGAGGGACAAATGGGCCTGAGAAATATGGTTTTTTCCTAATTCAAGATAGCTAGTAGGACAATAACCTATAAATCACTCTTGCTACTGAGGAAGAAAAAAAAAAACTTGTAAAGTGCCTCAGCTTGGCAAAAGTTAAGAAAACAATAATGTCTTGTCAGTCTAAGCTAATGAAAGAGTTGATTAGAACAGCATGCTTATGCTGCATGGCTAGAGCGGACCACATAAAGATTCTCTTGTCTTGGTGCCTACAGTTGGGGCCGACAAGAGGTTACTCACTCATCTCTTCTACCTTAACACTGGATTTGAATTTCTGTTACTGGCACTCTGGCTTATTCTCTAAAGCTCTAGTTGACGATTTTAAGAGAACTAATAATGACTACAGAGATTGGTGAAAAGTTTAACGTTTAACCCTTTGTTACCCACCATAAAAATTAGTAAGGCTATCAACTTTGTCACTACAAAACAAATGCACATCTCTGCTTACAATGATGCAGCTTCCTGTGTCTTGGTGAATTAAAGTCCAGTTATGAAAAGGCTAGCTTTACCATTCCCTACAGAGGAGCACCTAATGCAGCCTTAATACTAGGATGAGGGAATTGGATCTACCTCAAATAGATACACCAGACTGAACTGACCCATCTTGGGACTCCTTTGCCCTCCTTGGGAAATGGATGAGGGGATGGGGTAGGGAGAGGCTGAGGGAGGATTGGGAGGGACTTGGAGGTGGGAAGGGAGGGCAAGCAGGAGTATACGTGGGGAAAAACCCCTTTTAAATAAATTTTAAAAATGGGAAAAAAAAGAAAAGGCTGGCTCCAAACAGGACTACTTTCACTGGTCTCCTTGCTCCAAGCCTAAGAAAAGCAGTTCATGTTTATAGTTTGTATTATTGAGCTCAGGGTCAATGAATTTATTGTTTGTTGATTGGCTCTTGCTGTCAAATTCAAATTTAACATCTCTCCTTACTTTGTCCATAGTTGTAAAAATCCAAATTGTTTCGAACACTCTTTTACCACTTGATTGTTTCCTTGAGAGCTTATTTGGAAGGAGGGAACAGCTACTCTGCCCTCACTGAAGACTGGTGCTCTGTATTTGGAGGAAAGTCGTCCTCTTGGATGATGCATGCAGTTTCAGGAGGGATTTGCATGGAGCACTGAGAGAGGAAGGGGACAAGCGATGTCAGCGGAATCAAGCCTGGTAATTAATGGGGCGACAGATGCCTCAGCCAGATTGCCCACATGTCTACTTGATTGTTTTCTTAAGAAGCTGATCTTTTGTAGATCTAGCTACACACCTTTATTGACTTTTTCAGCTCTCAATGTTCTGACTTCTCCATGTCCATTCAAACAGCACCAGTATACAACATCAATAAATACCAACAAAATGGAAACAAACTTGTTACCACTTTTTACATTTAGAAGTCAAATGTTACCTCTTCCTTCTAAGCTTTATGAAAAGTTTATGAAAACTTTTATAGTTTCCTTTCAAACTGAATCCACAAGCACTCACATGTTCTACTTTGTCACGTTGTATTTAGTGGATTGTGTATATTCATTCATCATTTTAAAACTGTCCTCAAATTTTGTCAACAACATCTAGAAAATATTGGCATAAGTACCTTATATCAAATTTCATTTTACATTGGTTCTTTGTAACATGAGTTTTCCACAGAGACATATGATCTTAATGAGGATATAAATTTGTAAAATCTTTAAAGCATATAATTTAGAATTATATGTGGAAGTAAAGTATCTTGACATAATAATACCCCTTTAAAAACCCCTGGAATCTCTTCAGAGATTCAGTATAAAGACATTTACTTGTTTTTATTTATAATAATATAAAGGTATACATGAAATAGTCAAGACTATAGAAATGATTAAATAAATTATGTCATACTGATGTGCTTGATTTTAACCACTAGTATGTCTGAAGAATAGTTAATGTAGTAGGATATGTTCACAACAAAATGTTAGTTACAAGAACTGGAGATTAAAACAGCATATTCTAGATACTTAAATTTGTTTGAAAATGTTCTTTAAAATAACTAAAAATACATGTTTATAATTGTAATAGTTTTTTAATGATAGAAATCATGCCCATACAACCATTAGATTTTTCCAGTGATCAATTACTGTATTTAAAAGAAAGACATTAAGGGATAGAGAGATGGCTATGTTGTTGAGATGACTTGTTCTTGTATAGTATTTAGATTTGTTTATAGCATCCATATCAGGCATCTTATGCTCACTTGTAATTTCAATTCAAGGGAGTCCAAAACCCTCTGTAGCCTACTTTGGAGTCAAACCTATATGTAGTTTTCATAGATACATTCAGGAAAACAAAAATAAAATATTTTTAAAATTTTTCCACACAATGAAAGAACTATAAACGTTGTGAAATTAATAAGAGAGTAAAGTACACTACCAGATATATTCTAAGTTGAATAATCAAGATGTATCTTTACAGGTTGGTGATAGCTACAATCTGGGATTGTCTATAAATTAGTTATATCTGAGATGTGAATATGCTAGAGTAGCACATGTGGAGAATAATACTAAGCTAAATTTATTTTTGCCTCATCAGATATGTAAGATTTTTCATTGTGATTGTTATTGAATTAATTTCTACAACTGAACATTTTTCTATATTTAACCAAAGAAAAATAAAAAAAATGTAAGAAAGTTAAAAAAAGAAATCATGACCATAAATACAAACAGAAATACTAATAAAAATGTGACCTTTAAGAAATGAAAACTAGTAGAAAAATGCTTTCTAAGGATTCCTGTGTTTGTTTGCTTTGGGGTTTCTGTTTTGTTTCCTTATTATAGGCTACAGCTTCTCTCCATTGGTAAATGCCTACAGGATATCTTTTAACTTACTGTTTCAGTGAGGCTTTGACTAAAAGCAGACAGAGACAGAACTTAAAGGTCATCTACTCCAGTCTGCTCTGTTCTTCATCGACAGTCCACCCACAGGTACAGGAGACTGCCAGGTCACTAAAATGGAAGAAGAAATCAAACGTAAAGCCAATCTTTATAAACTTTCACAAATGTAAAAGAAGAATGAAGATAGCAATATATTTGCAAGTTTTTGCATTCTATAAATCGCCTTTACAGGCCATTTGTTTCATGTTATAGCTTAGATTGTTACATGCAGGGAGAAACTGGAGTCTTTGGGGCCATTAGTGCTGCAGTTACCAAGCTTAGGCCTGTGTCAACACGAAACCCCTTTATCTTATCATATCACAGTGTGATGGATGAGGATGTGAAAATCTATTTTAGAATATGCACAAAGAACTGATTTTAATTGCATGCTTAACAGCAAATATTTGAGTTTTGTCCTAGAAGGCATGAGTTCTGTTTGCAATTCTGTTATTGATTGTGTGCCAAGCCATACTTTGTATGCTTTGGTTCTATCCTTATGACCCCTGGCGTTTTTATCTAAAACCAATGGGAGCTATCACATTGTTTTATTAATTAACCCTGTGCAGTTTTTTTTTTCTTTTGGGGGCTTGCAGTAGGCTGAATGAGGGATTTTTTTTTTTTTTTTAAAAAAGCTGATGGTTATTCCCTACTATATGATAGTGAACTGATAATTATTAACCAGTTTCTCTGATGAAGGATATATGATAAGGTAAGAAAAAAGTCAGATGAAGATTTTGAAGAAAAGGTAATTCTCTAATCTGCTTGAAAGTTTGACAGAGAGAATATAGTGGGACTCGGCATCTCAGCTATATGCTCATAATGAAATCCTAACTTCTAGGTTGGCAAATAATAAGGATGTTGTTGTAACTTGTCTGATGAAACTGAAATGGGTGACAGCTTAGGTTGTTTGGCCTAGGACCCATTATCTCACAGCAAAGTGGATTGGAGAAGTTTGCTTTTGCTAATGTGAACAGTTGCTTGCCTTGCATTATGGTAAATCCCATGTTATTGCTCTTTCTACAAAGATTCTCTCCAGCTGCTCTGATATTTGCTAAGAATACAGCCTCACTCAGGAAATTAATACTGTCTTGCTTTGTCTAATTAGTTATTGAATAACTGATTGTCTTCTATTTTAATGGGGCACACCCTAGTGACTCTGTTAATATATTTCAAATTATACCAAGCTTTCCTATGAGATAATCATCTATGAACTTACCATCCCAGAAGGCTTCGCTTTTCATACTCTTTGCCCTCTAATTCTTAAATGTCTCTTAGTTGTATCGAAACTCCTGGTGAGATTTTTAAAAAGTGTTTTACCCCCATACTTGAACCTGGCCATAATTAACTTTCTTAAATATTAAAGAGCTGTATAATGAGATTTCTTTGGTTTCTCAAAAAGAAAACCATAAGCATAAATAGAGAGCTTTGGTAATTCAGGATAAGACTGATGATCTAAATCTCTGTTTCTAAGCCTATGTATGATCTTGGTCTTAAGAATTCACTTTTTCTGTCATTTTTACCACCTAAAAATGAGTTATCAGTAACTACTGCATGTCATGTCTGTGAGGATTAAATGAGGCACCAGTTGTAAAAATAGACATAGATCTAGTTTACAGTTGATGCTCTTCAAAAAGAAATGTCAACTTTGATGATTACACTGTTATGGGCTGAACTGTTTCCCTTCACCCAAATTTATACTTTGAATCCTCAGCCTTATCTCAGAAAGCAATTTCCTTTGGAATTGGGGCCTTAAAGATTAAATTCAAACAAGGCCATTAAGATAGGCTCTACTACAGTTTGATGGATGGGGAAATCTGGGCACAGAGACACTAGGGTTCTGGTCCACAGATAAAAGACTAAGCAAGACACAGAGAGAAGGAGGCTGGGTATGAGCCAAATAGGGGCGTTAGAATAAACTAAGACTGCTGATACCATCATCTTAGACTTCCCAATTCCAAATTGGTAAAAATATATATATGTATATATATTTTCTTGTTTAAGAAACCCAATTTGTGCTATTTTGTTATAACAGTTCTGGGAAGTTAATGCACATATATACACATATTTTCAGAAGAACTAACTATCCCCTTTCCTATTCTAGTTTGTTTAGTCCTCTGATTAGTAAAGTATTAGGTTAGTGAATAAGAACATGGTATTGGAAGTTATTTCTAGATTTGAGGACTAGATTATCTTAAGTGATCATGGAGAAAGAAAAGTGATCATGCCAAGGAAAGAAAGCATTCAAAATTCACCATTCTATTCAACAATGCCTAATCCACTAACACACTTCCAGAAGAAAAGCCAGACATAAAAAAAAAGACATAAAAGGCTTCTTTCTGAGCCTTGTTTTCTTACCTGTACAATGACTACCTATGTCATAGAGTGATAATGAGGAGTAAATTGATGAGATGTTTGTAAAGTTCATAGCTTCCAGTGTTTGGAATATAGGTGACATACATCTGGTAGACCTTTATATATGCAACGTGTCATTTACATGTTTGCTTTGTCATCTCTGCTTGCTTTTATCAAAGCCAAGCCAATTCCACATATTCTCTTTTTTTCTTCAAAATGTCTCACATGTCCATTTTTGTGCTATTATTTCATTCTTTTTGGTGTGAAAAGTGGCTTGAGTCAGCTCATTGTTGGCTTGAATTCACGATTATAACTCCTTAAAGTGAGTTGTAACATCTTTCCAATGCATATTCTAAAACTCCTTCCAGCTTTTTGGTTTTATTGAATGATTTAATTACCTTGTTGCAAGTATTAAGATCAGACAATATTTCTTTCTGGTAGCTTTTTATACTTATCACATAGGTAGGAAGACATCAGGGTTTGTTTGGAAACTTCACTTAGTCACTTCCACAGTGTGAGGCTATTTCTTTCTTTGTTTCTTCCTTCCTTCCCTCCTTTCTTTCTTTTTAAAGGTTTATTTACTATGTATACAACATTCTGCCTCCACTGTGCCAGAACTCAGGATAGATGGTTCTGAGCCACCATGTGGTTGCTGGGAATTGAACTCAGGACCTCTAGAAGAACAGTCAGTGCTCTTAACCTCTGAGCCATCTTTCCAGTCCGTGAAGCTATTCCTTAAGGTTTAAGGGGGGTGATCATTACTTGAAACAGCTTTGGCATTTCCTATTGTTTTAAAGATAAATTGTATGCTCTGATCTCATTTCTGCCACTAATTGGTTTGTATAGTAACACTCTGTTGCTTTTTAGTTCAGGATGGAATGTGCTTCCTCATATGTTTCACCATGATTCATGTAGTGATTCTTCTGTGATAGTGGAGGATGCTGTTTCCCAGCATCCAAGGTGCCTTCTGACTTTCCAATTTCTATCTTTGCCTATAGTCTAGGCTGTCACCACCATGTTTTCTGTTCATAGGAAGTTTTCTCTCTCACTTACCCATGACAATTATGCTAAAATTTTCACGTTCATCATTTGTTCAAGTTAATATTTGCTGCTGGATACTTATCATGTGTAAGTTATTGTGACTACTGTAAAGTATTGCTAATATTTAGAATAATGCCAAAGATTCCTAAATACAGTATTTTATTTTTAATTTCATTTATGTGTGTTTATGATTATAAAAGCAGAGTCTGCACATTTAGACAACTCACCACTGAGTCACATTAGCAGCTGTTTTAAGTTTCTAATACATTTATTTAAAAGCACTTATATATGTGTGTGTGTATTTAAATGATTTATTTATTTTTATTTTATATATGTTGGCATTTTGCCTGCTTGCATGTCTGTGTGAGAGTGTCATATCTCCTGGAACTAGAGTTACAGACGTTTGTGAGCTGCCATGTAGGTGCTGGGAATTGAACCGGGGTCCCCTGGAAGAGCAACCAGTGCTCTTAACTGCTGAGCCATCTCTCCAGCCCTGGAACAATGTATATATTTTGACATGACTTTTATTTTTTAATATCTATTGTCCCAGCTGGATATCTGTTTGTTTTATCGTTAAAACAAAAACAAAAACAAAACTCAGTAAGTTGTTGAATTCTTTTCATGATGTTCAGAAAAGTTTTTGTCAGTCTGTTTCATATGCTTTTTCCTTTTCAGCCTTTGGTTTTATATGACACAGAGCACCACCATGCTTGTCATGAGTGATTCAGTCTTTGCTTGAAAACATTTCATCTCTCTTTGCTGAACTGGGATATCTTCTTTCTTTGCTTTCACCTAAAGACCAGACCTCTACATGCTATGGACTGGTTTTCATTCATTAAACATTTCAGGAGTTGCAGGTAGGTCAACTTTTGCTGAAGAAAGGAAACGTTCAAAACTCACCATTCTATTCAACAATGCCTAATTCACCAACATACTTCCAAAAGAAAAACCAGACAAAAAAGAAAGAGTATTGATACCATATTTGGAAGTGAACAATGGTCCAGAAGGAAGAAAAAAAAAAAAGGTGAGAGAAGAGAGGTAAAGACAAAGATACACATTGTTAGGAATCTAATGGGATGTAGATGCATACCAAGATCTAGCTTGTAACAGATAGGGATTTGTCTCTACACTTATTTTTCACCCCTCCCAAGCACAAAAAGTTGAGTATCAGTTCATAAATCTTTAACTAATGGCCATTAACCAATCTGTTGTCAAAAAACAAAACACACCCCCCCCCTAACAAAACACCAAATAAAACAAAACCCTTCAATGTCTTTTACAAGTGAAATATTGTGCTCGGAACTAAAAGTTAGAATCACAAAATTTCGTTCCCAGCTATTGTTTAGTTATGACAATGGAAGTATAAAGAGGGTTACAAAGAAGCAATGCCAATGTTAAGGAGTGAAACACTCAAAATGAGAATGTGAGCATTGAGCTAAGGATCCGAAAATCTGAACGCTATTCCATCGCCATAGTCTCTTTGCTACGTGCCTGAGAAATGCATATAACTCTCAAATTTTCTCTTTTCTTCTCATCTCCTTCTCTGAAAGAGAAAGGGGAGGGGCTGCGACTGTAATCTTATATCTAAGATCTAAGACAATAAATATTTGTCTAAGACAATAAATGAACTCTGTTGTGTTGTTCCGATTGAAGTATACTGTTAGTTATAGACCCTGAACTGCCTTTTAAGAATCAGGACTCAGAAGTATGTCTTCCCACGATGGTGAGCTGTTTTGTTTTCCTGTATGGAACAGAGTATTTCCCAAAATAATCCAAATGAGAAAAAGTTTAAAATGCATCTTGACATGATTTGAGAGAAATATTTTCTTAAAATTTTAATTTATGTGAAGAAGGGGGGAATTTGATCTATTTCATGGGCTGTGCAAAACAGGCAATCAATTTCTTAAGCTCTGGAAGTCAACATTCCATCGAAAACGAATTCATTTTGGTATAGATGACCTGTTAAGCCATTAGGACACTAACAGTTTGTAGAGATTATTCACAAGTCTAAGTTAAACGCAAATAGCAGGGCTTCAAGGGTAGCCCAACCGATGCACCTGGCGATCAGGAAGAGATTCGGGGAAAGAAAAGGCTGTAAAAAATTCCAGTTTACAATGTGGTCCAGAGCAAGACCCAAGGTAACCCTTCCTGCAGTCTCGGACTCCAGGAGCACAAGTTTTCAAGCTTGCAAGCATTCTATTGATTCGCACTTGCGTCCTTCAACAGGTAGCGCCAATTACAGCCCCCCAGAGCACGGCGCCAGGGCATACTGGCTAGTACGGCTGTCAATCAAATACCTCACCTACTTTCCTAAATGATCCCCTCTTCTTGTCGCTGGCTTTTCATCCGACCTATCCCCAAACTTCTCTCCTGTCTAGAGGCCCTGGGACTCGGGTCAGTGGAGCTTGTGATTGGCGAGAGGATGTCCCGCCCTCTAGCGCCTAGAGTGTCCCGTCCCCGCCTCCGCGAGAGTCTGGGAGAAGGAGGGGGGCGCGGGCCAGATGGGGCGGGGCTTACCTCCCACGGCGGGGGCGGAGCCTGCGGCAGACCCGCCCGCTCGGTTAGGACCTCGGAGAGCGCCAGGCACCGGGACCAGAGGGACCTGAGAAGCGACCGGAGTCGGGCTGGAACCGTCGTGGGAGCCCGCAGCCTCCGGCGCCCTCCGCCTCACGGGCTGGCGGGCGGCTCGCGGCGTCTGAGGAAGGTGCTAAGTCTGGGGTCCCCAGGGACAGCCGTGCCGTCCCATCGCGGCTTGCTCTCACACCTGTGTGCGTGCTTGTGTGTGTGTGTGTGTGTGTGTGTGTGTGTGTGCGCACACGAGCGCGCCTGTCTGTGAGAGCGAGCGCCCGCGCCGCTGTCGGTGAGGTGCGTGCCGTGGGTGCGCGGCTGTCTGTGAGGGCTCCTGGGCTCGCAGCCCGCGGTGGCAGCCCCGGCGCCCTGCTCGGCAGGAGGGAGCGAGGGAGCCAGCTCTGCGCGCCCTGCAGGCTGAGGCGGGCGGGACTCGGGCCGCAGGCGTCACCGTCGCCTCTTATTCCCCCCCTGAGGGCCGCCGTTGTGCAGAAGGGGAGCCAGGCAGGGAGGGGACACGGGAGACCGGGAGCGGGAGAGGAGCAGAAGAGAGGAGACGGGGACAGGTGGAGGCAGGCGGTCCCCCGCTCGCCCCTCCCATCGGCTGTGGCCGTGAGTCACCCGCAGATGTTTTGGGGTCCGGGTTTTTGGAAATACGGGATGGGAAAAAGCGCTATTTTTTGCCCTATTCCCCATTCCTATTGAGAAAGGGGCAGCGTTGATGATGATGATATGGGGGGAGAGCCCCAAACATGGTGGCAGAGTAAATATTGGCTCCCTCACAACGTCGCTTTTTCTGATAATAAAAATTTTGGAGCTGAGCCTTAAGAAGGAAAACCCCCCTTCAGAGCGATCCGGAGGGTCTTGGTCTGTTGGGCTCTGGTTTGATTGTATAATAATGATGATATAATGCTAATGACGATGATGACACGGCCTTTTATTTTTACCCCAGTGCTGATAAAGCATAGCCACAGCTGGGGATAAAGCCCTTGAAAAATCTGATGTGTGAGGAAGGAATACTGTTGCTTTCTGAGTTGTGTTTTCTTTATTTTATGAAGACATGCTTTTTAAAGTTAAAATTTGACAAAATAAAGCCCGAGCCCCAAATCTTTACCAGATTACATCCGATGCTCATAAAATGGGGACCAGCTACTCCTGTCTTGACTGATGAAAACATCAATGCTTTTACCCCATAAGATTCCACGTTTGTCACTTCTCCTCTTTCCTTTTTCTTTTTTTCAACAGTGTTTAAAATGAAGAAGTTCAATTTCCGAAAAGTTTTGGATGGCTTAACTGCCTCTTCCCCTGGCAGTGGTAGCAGCAGCGGCAACAGTGGCGGGGCTGGAAGTGGCCCTGCACACCCAGGAGGGACTGCGGGGCTTCTCAGAGAGGAAATCCAGGAGAGCCTGACTTCAGACTACTTCCAGATTTGCAAGGTAAGCTTTGAACTTGGCTTTAAGGCCTGTTCGAATTTTTGATTCACTCTTGTGAAGAAACAAGGGAACACACGTATATACACATGAATACACTTTCGTACTTATGTAGGTCTGAAAATTGTTGGGTTGCCTGCATCAAAGAGCCTGGTACTAGGTCAATTAAAATCAGCTATCAACTTGGATATTAACTTATGAGGTAGTTTAAAGAGAAGGAAGGCACACAGAAAAAGTGGTTTCTGAAAGACGTTGAGGCCCAGTAAGTGGAAAAATATATTTGTGTATAGATAGTAAACTGAAAAAGAAATGATAGACATTTGGTTTCCTGTGTTGTCATTCAGAGGCATCGGTTGCTAATTCTATTTCTCTGTTCAGTGTAATAATAATGTAATGAATAAGGTTCCTGCCATGTTGCTAGAATCAGATAGGTAATAGATTAATGTGTCTAATGATATTTCCTTAAAATTCTAGATATGGGAAAAAAGGGGTTTTAGACCCTTTACGAATGTACAAATTTTATGGACTTAATGCTTGTGAGAACTTGCAGTGCTCATAAAAACTCTAAAGTAACCAGTAATGTTTAGTGAGAAAATATTTTAGGCATTTGATTTTGAGCTCCTAATAATCAAGCAGAATTTTGGATAGGAAAAGAAAATGAGAATTAATACAACAGATATAACATTACTATATAAAGATATTATAGTATCACTTTGTAATGTGATATATTTTCTTTATTGCACTTTTGGGGGGTTGCCTTTGAGTATAATTTTGACATAATTTATTCAAGGAAAATAGCTTTCAGTCATTTGTATGATACAAATGAACATAGTTTTATAAATGTGTTTGAATACATAATAAGAAAAATAGTAATTCAGAAATTTCAAGAATTAAGTATCAAATAATTTTATAGTTTAAAAAGAAAAAATTTGTACATTTTTAATTTTATAGCAAACAAATGATATATAATAAGATTTTAATCATTACCTCAGCTCTTCTTAGAAGGATTATCATAAAATATTTAATTTATGGTTATTAGTTAAAGTTTAAGTTTATTTAGAATTAAATAGATTTAATCAATTGTGTGAAATTTGAATACAGTAATTATTTATCCCCTCATATGATGTAATAGATTTTATATCAGTGTGAGAAAGAACTTAATATAGTGATCATGAAACAATCATGTGAAAGAGTTCTGGAAGTCAAATCTGAATTGCTGTGCAGGAGAATTACATCTTGATTCTTTTTTTTTTTCTATTTCCTTTCCCACATTCTGAAAAAATTTCCTAATCCTCTCAATTAAAGAATGTGATAGTGATATGGAAGAATTTTATTGGGGAAAAATTAGAATAGAATAGGTAGATTTCTGAACCAGATGGATGTTGAATAGTTGAGGCTGTAAAGCTAGTAGAGAAAAGAAATAAATAAAAATAATTCAGACTTGTAAATACAGGAAATAAAGTGCATCATATGGTCACCTACGAGTTTATTGAGAAATGAATAGTCATGACAAGTGGAAGAAGTTAAGTATGTAATATTTCAGATACATATGGCATGGTAGGATGAGCATTGGCCTATGAGTCAGACAAAATCAGATTTAAAATAAAAACAAAACAAAACAACAACAATAAAACCATTTAAAACTCTGCCATTTTCCAGCCATACATTCATGGGAAAGATATTTTTCTCCCTGGAACCTTGATTTCTGCATCTGTAGTATTGGAACAAATATTTGTGTTTTTTAATCTTTTTTTGAAAGAAAGCTTGTTAGAATCTCTGAAGAAAATTCAGAGAAGTCAGTACACAAGTTGAGAGGAGTGAAAAAATATTTATATTGTTAAAGTTAAAATTTGCCTAGTTTGTAGCCATTGCAATATATTACAGATAATATAAAATAAACAATATATTGAATAATATAATATATTATTTAGGGTAATAAATAAATTATGAGGCTAGACAGCTGTATTAGCTTGCATTAATAGTACTGGAGTCACACCAAATAAGGAAAAAATAATAGCATCTTTGATAAGGACTGATTAGTTACTTTTGAAAAGTGATTATGTAACTATATTATAGGTAACATATTCTGTAATGGATATATAAAATGGATTGGGAAATCCAAAATTAGAGCTGTTATTCAAATGAAGACTTTATTTATACTTACTAATTAAACCTGCAAAGAACATTCTATTATGAATAGTAAGTCAGCACCTTCTGGGTACCTTTACCTTTTCATCATGGCTAAAATTGAAATGGAAATCTAAATTCTGTTTTTCTGACCCAAGCCCCACTCCTTACTATCTGATGAAAAATCAAATCCTATTTCTTTGTATTTCTGAATTATATGCCATTTCCCACCCCCTGTATTTTTTCATTTTATCTTATTTTCTTGATTTGTATCTTGAAAATACATTCTGATTTCTCCACTTCTTATTTTACCTTATTATACTTCATTTTGTTGTAGTAATGTTATTACCCAATTGCAATATGATTTGCCTGGGACAAATTCTATGTTAGTTTCCATAGAGATGTAATTCTCTAGAAACAAAAGTCTTATTCAACCATAGTAAAATAGATTACAACAAATAAATGTGATGGTTTATTCGCTTAAATTTATTTGCTGAATTATAACAAGTTATACAGCTAATCAGTACTTTTTTGTATTTTGTGTTTTTGTATAATACTGTTCATAGGCTAGGCATTTGCTACCCTTAAAAAGTGTGAAGCTAAATTCTTCATAATAAATGAGAAATGCTTCAGATCAGAGAACCAGGCAAATGCATCAGTGTATTATAACTTAAGTCCAATATGTGCATTTGAGTGCCATCTTACTTGGCTATATCAACATACACTAGCTACTTTTTCTGAATATGAATTCTATGGAACTTGAAAACACTACTTTTTACAATAGATTTTAATCTTGATTTTCGTATAGTTGTCTTCAGAAAGATGTCCCATTTATCTTCCTGTTCATATTTATTTTCTTGGTTCCCTAAGCATATTGTATCACTCTAAAGTGTCATATTGTCATGTTTCTTCTAATTCCTTGACTTCATTTAGATCATCGCTTCGTCTTTAATATGTGTAATTGGAGAACTCTCAGATAACCTTTACCATATTTTTTAAAGATCACTTCCATTCTATTCACTTTACTTTTTAAAAAATGTTGCTGCCTTTATACTATTAATGTTCTGAAAAGCAGATGTGTTGTTTTGCTTTTATATCTCAATTAGTTGTTTGAATGTCCACTATTAACAGACTAAGAGTTCTCAATGAGTTTTTGCCTCATCCCAGTGTTAGATAATCAAAACATCCAGGGATAAGACCCAGAAAATGGCATTTTTAAAAAAGGCTCATAGAAGATTCTCAGGCTCAGTTAATATTGGAAACTAGTCATTGGTGTGCTTTCTAACAGAACAAAACATCATATATATCATTGGTTGCTTAACTGAAAACAGGTTAATGTAAAAAGCTACCAATAATTATGTATTGGAAGGAACAATTTTTATTTTGATTTTATGTGTGTGGGTGTTTTGCGTGCATGTCTATGTACTGTTTATGTGCCTCCTATCCATGGTGGCCAGAAGGAGTCACTAGATTCCCAGAAACTGGGGTTACATATAGTTGAGAGCTACAATGTAGGTGCTGAGAATCCAACTGGATCCTTTGAGAGAGCAATCAGTGCTCTTAACTGCTGGTTATTTTTTCAGGCCAAAAATTTATTTTAAATTTAAATTATGTACATATATGTATATATCTGTGTGTGTATTTGTGTGTTTGTGTGTGTGTGTGTACCCACTGAGGCCAGAGGCATTGGGCCCATTAGAAGTGGAGTTATAGGAGGTTGTGAACCATCTGACATAGGTTCTGGCAAACAAACTCAGGTCCTCTAGTACAGACTACTGTACTTTTATTTTCACTGTAAACATAAAGTATTAAACATCTCTATTTATTTGAAAACATATAAGTACACTCCATTTTACAAATCATTTGAATGGCAAATGTATTTTTGGTTACTGAACATTGGTTCTCTGATTAGAATTTTGTAAATTCTTTTTGGATTTGTCTTTCATATCCCATTCCAAATTTATTTGCATAATTTTTAGTTTTTATTTATTCAATTGATATGATATGCTTATAAAGTAAACCTAGTATCAAGTCATATATTGCATATTACACATTTTGTTATTGTTAATGGATCTGTATCCAAATTTGGTATTTTTTTATTGGAGAGAAGTTTATTAGATTTTAGCATTAAATGAGCGATTAGTTTCCATGTATACTTTACAGTGAAACAAATTTTACTAATCCAGCAGGTTGATTAAGTTAAAATTAGTTTGAAAAGTATTTTACTGGACTTTCATAATAGCTGTGTAAAGAAGGCACAAGAGGTGTTATTTAAATTTTATTGATAAGACAGAAGAGGTCAGAGAATTTTAATCCTGGGGTTTCCCAACATAGCTAATAATTTCAGCACATTTTTTTAGTTCATAAATCCAGATTCTGGGGGCTGGAGAGATGGCTCAGTGGTTAAGAGCACCATCTGCTCTTCCAGAGGACCGGGGTTCGATTCCCAGCACCCACATGGCAGCTAACAACTGTCTGTAGTTCCAGTTCCATGCAAACACCAAGGCAAATAAATAAATAAAATAAAGTTAAAAAAAATTAAAAAAAATCCAGATTCTTTTTTATCTTTTATTTCATAAAAAGCTGATTCCTAATGAATTTGGAGACTTTGAGAAGGTAGACTATTTCCTTAACTCTTCATTCAAGATATATATTAAATATGATCAAATCTCTTCACTTGCTATTCTGATACCTTGATTAAAGCTTTCAATATTTCCTGCATGAGCTGTTATCATATAGCATTTTTTGTTCTCTCTGATTTCACTCAGGCCTCATTATAATAGTATCTCTTAACAAGTAGAAGAAAACCTTTTATAACTTAAATCATATACCATTTCTATTCAAACTCTTCAATGGATTTTCATTTTTCTTAAAAGTAAAAAGGGCAGGCATGGTGGCACACACTTTTAATTCCAGCACTTAGATGGCAGAGACAGACAAATCTCTGAGTTCCAGACTAGCCTGCACTACAGAGCCAGTTCTAGGACAGCCAGGGCTACACAGGGAAATCCTATTTCAGATAATATGAAAGACAAACTTAGAGTTCTTCTATAGCTTATAAAGCTTCAAATCATCTGCCTCTTTATAAACCTATTTTCAACAGTTGTTTCTTTTATACTCTGTTATCTACATTGTCCTTCTCACTATTTTCAAATATAATTTCTACCTCCTCCTACATTCCCAAATAGCTGTTCCTTTGGCCTTACCTTCATTCTTCACACCATTCAGTGCTGAGTCTGTTACCGTATCGGAGAGGTACCCAGTGACCAGTGCTCAAATCCTTTACTCTATACTCATATTAGGATAACTTTGTCTTGGTAATTATTAAAATTACACACACACACACACACACACACACACACTGTGTGTGGTCTGCCTCTCCCTTTACAATATAAATACCACGAAGGCAGGGCTTTATTTTTTCATTTATATTGTATATAATATAAATGTTATACATAATATATATTGCTGTTGCATACAACATCACTTTTCATATAAAATGTAGTCAAATATTTACTGAATAAGTAAAGAATAAATAGGATCAGAGAAAATAATGGTAGTATACTCAGAAAAAAGAATTTCTTGGAAAGAAATTCGTATGAAATTTTACTAAAGAAAAAAAATCATTGAAAGAGGGATTTTGCATTATAAATATGGTATATCCAGAAACAGTGGGAGATTACAGATTAAGTTTATTTTAGGTTTATTGTATAGAATATTAAGAACATTTTTTGTTTTGAATCATCAGTGAAATGTTTCAAATTATTGGACTAATAGTCACAATCACATGAGATGTTCCATTAAGAAAACATCAAAAATCAGATGTCATAATCACTAAAGTTCTGAATAAGCTCTTAAATGAGCTAAGTCACTGTTTACAAATATTTATTATCATGATCTTTTTAGAACCAATATAAAAATAATTAGTATAATTTCTGATCCATGATCATGATCCTCATTCTAAATAGCATAGCAGATTTTAAGGCAAGAAAATAGACATAAAATTAGAAATACAAACATGGACTGTAGGGGTTAGGATTTTTAGAGCTCTGAAGGTTAGCTGGGAGACCAGTGCCTAGGTATTTGACTTCCTACCATCATTTCTTCAAGATTTTCAGTCTCCTTATCTCCCCATTTCACATTTTTTTTTTACTTGTGTAGTTATATAACTGAGATTGACATAAGGACATAACTATAGTTCCAAATTTCTGAAATCTTTATGTATGACAATAACTATAAAATGTTCCCTGCAGAGTATTAGGCTTCTTTTTCATTTCTATTGTTATAAACTGGTGGAATAAAACATAGAATCACTTATAATGGATAAAGCATCTGATAGTAGCTTTATGCTTCTGTCACTAAAAATAACAGTAGAGAAGGAATAGTCCTGAAAACATACATACAAGTAACATTATGCAGACTGAGAAAGTTGTACCTGATATACAAAATTAATGGAAAGATGACATAAATTTGATAAAAGTTCAAGGAAGGTTATGTAGGACTGTTTTGAGGTAGGAAATGGAAAGGGGGAATGATGCAATTATGCTATAGTACCCCCTCAGTAGAAGAAATAATAAAAAATAATGGTAATAGAGGAAAATCACAAACAATCAAGCTATAATCAGGACTAAGATGTTAATAATCTTGAAAACCAAAAATAAATCAGGTTTAAAAACTAATGAAAGTCAGAGGTTCTATACCATAGTCTACCTATTTTGCTTATTTTAAGAGCATAAGAGTATAGGAACATGCTTGAGCAAGGGATTATAGACATATTAGGAAATATGTTGATAAATTTTAAAAGTCACCATAGAGAACAGTTTTTACAAAAAATCCTTTGGCAATAGTATATTATTAATAAATAAAATGAATCAACTCATTTAATATGGGATTTCTAGTCTTCCTAAAAGCAAACAGTGCTATCAATAGTGCTTTGTGTGTATTTTAAAAGAAATTAATTTAAAATATTATATAATCTCTAAGCATGCTTATATATAAGATTATTTACTAGTAATTAAGTGAAATTTCTGTTTCTTAATGTTTTGAATATTTTTCTAGACATTCTTCTGGCTTCACTTGAAGATGTGCTAGCAAAAAAAGCCATAGAATTAAATTTCAGTTTACTTTCAGTACTACGGTGATGAATTTGCTAAGCTATAATTCTGGAAAAACATTTGCTTTATTGTTTAATAGCCACAATCAGGTGTGGAAACATATGCTTGTCATAATCACAAAGGTTAGAAGTTGTTTAAGGAGGATCACAATTCCAAGACCAGCCTGAACTGTATGATGAAACCATGTAGCTCCCAATCAATTAAATAAACTAATAAATCAGGACTGGGGAGAAGACTTAGTGGTTAAGAGCACTGTTTGATCTTCCAGGGGACCCAGGTTCAATTCTCAGCATCTACATAGAAGGTCACAACAGTCTGTAACTCGAGCACCATGGATCTAACACTCTCACACAGATACACACGAAGGCAAAACACCAGTGCACATAAAATAAAAACTATTATAAATTTCAACAAATTAAAAACTGTTTAGAAGCTGTAAGTAACACTGACTGTATCCAATAAAAGTATGACATAATTTCCCTAGTTAAGTCATTAAATTTATTTTTTTCTGAAATAAGAAAATTGAAAGTTTTATTCCTACACATCAGAATGATTTTTATAAAAATTTTTATTTGTACTGATACTTTTTAATTTTAAAAAGAGATAATGTTTCTTAATTTATTTTTGATACCTGAAGGGCCAGTTTTCCAAACTGTGTAAAATACTAGTATTTAAAAAGTATTTAGTAAGTATATTGGGGAATCATTCCTAAGTTTCTAGATAATGCTGAGTGTTTAACTTTTAGAAGACTAAATTATTACATTAAAGGACTTTAAAACTTTAAAAAGTATATTGTTGACCCATTGTGATAATTGGGGAGAGAATTGATTAACTGAAAGATAAATATGGTCACTGAAGGAGCAAGAAGCTACTTTGACATTTCATTGTTCAAAAGAAGATTGTACTTGTAAATACAACCTTCAAGTGATTAGAATATGTATTGTTCTCAGCTAGTCAACTAAATGTAGAAATGTTTTATAGGGAGTTGATTTCCCGGAAAAAATTACTTGTAACCCTTTTCTGGATTTCTGTATAAGAAGAGAGAGTATGATTTCAGTTCTTTTTAAGGTACTAGATTGTCATTTGATATTGATAATTCAGTGAACCACAAAAAGAAAAGTAGTTGACTTTTGAAATTGTCTCCTGAATATGGTGATATTCTTTATGGGATTGGGAAATATTTTTAAGTCAGTTTGAGTAGTTCTGGTGGCTTTGTGATGCTACTGTGGGATAGGCTTCTTCCTGAGCATGCTCAAAACAAAGAAAGTTTCACATGATCTATTCACATCGTTTTGCTCAGTTCTCCTAAGTCTCTTATACTGATTTTCTATTTTCCATCCTCTCAGATGTTCACCTACTAAAAACACCTCCAGACTCCATATTACTTCACAATTTACTGTATTACTTAAAGTTCTCAAATGTTTTTGGGTCTCAGATTTATGATCAGGATTTTAGTCAATTCACATAAACAAATTAGATTGAATACTAAGCAATGCAATCAGTTTTTTTTTTGGCAGCAAATTAATTTCATTGCCTTTATTTGGGGAACATGTCAGATTTCTAATGTCACTGGCATAACAACAAAAAACACGTGGAAATTGATGATTTTATCTAACTATTCTTACCTTCTAAGGTATTAGATATGTTTTCAAAACTCTCATTATAAAGTATTAATTTTGTTTATAATGAAGATATATATCAGCTCCCAATGAGTTGATAATTTCATGCTAAAGTAAATTAGAGTAGGAGAGGTTCTTTAGGTTTTATTCAATAGTATTAGCTCTTACACATAAAATATTTTATTATAAGAGGATCTGATTAGATTCACTTTCAGATCTCTTAACTGAAACAATATAAAGTTTGACATGGACACTTAAAACAATACAGCACTTAAAGTTATAGATCCACAGGATAACAAATTGGTTAAAGTCTGCTTTAAATTTTAACAGATTTATTCTGAGTTATGACCATGACTAACAGGGTAGGTACACTTGAACTGTCAAGTTATAAGGATGGCCAACATACATGTGGAATGTACTTAGACTTACTAAATTATGTTTACAAATAATATTTTCATTATACTCATTAAATACATTATTCAAAGTTCCTTATTCTGCTCTTCTGCTATCCTGTGGTAACTTTTTTGAACTTTTTTTTCTACTTTAACTAAAATTCCTCCAACATTTGGGAAAATAGTTAATGTTATTATGCTTTGAAGTAGTTACCCAGCTTAATTTGGTGACATTATTTATTTATTTTTATTTACCAGCTTAAATTTGTTTTAATTAAAATTTTTTACATACAATATATTTCAATCATATCTCTTTCCCTTTCCCCAGCTCCCCTAAGATCCTCTCTAATTCCCTATCTACCCAACTTTATGTCTTCTCTTTCCAAAAAAGAAAAAAGCAAACAACCAAAAACAAAAATCAAAACAAAAACAAATCAGTCAAAAAATATGCCAAAATAAATCTCTCTCCCAACAAACAAACAAGCAAGCCAACAAATGTGGCATCCATTGTGTGTTGGTCTGATACTACTGGGCATTGGGCCTAGCCTGCAGTACTGTTGATACACTCTGTGATACTCCTTTGGAGAAACCTGATGTTCCCTTCCTGGCAGGTACCAATTACAAATAGCTTTTTGGCTAGGGGTGAGACTTTGTCCACTTGCCCTTCTTAGTGATAGGATTTTGTCTGGTTTAAACCTGTACAGGCCTTGTGAATGCTGCCACTGTCTCTAAATCACATTTAAGACTATGTTCTCTTTACACATTGTCTGGTTGTGGATGTCTGTGCTAATTCTCATCTACAGAAATGAGAAGCTTCTCTGATGAGGGTTGAACATGCATAAGCTTTGAGGTTTTTCTATGACATTCTGAGTTTTTTCATGTTCAATCTTATTTCAATTTGGATTTTCTTTAATGATTTTATTTATTTGTTAAATTCTACTTTCATGTCTTGACTTGTTTTAATTACTTCATTCAGTTGTTTGTATTTTCACAGTTTTCATTAAGGTATTTATTTATACCCTCTTTAAGGTCCTTGAACATATTCAAAATTGCTATTAGAAGTCCTTGTCTCATGCTTCAGCAAAATTGCTTTTCAAGGTCTATTGCAAAGGGATCGCTGGCCTCTGAAGGAGGCAAATTGTCTTGGTTGTTCATGTTTGTGTTTTTGCACTGAGATTTAGGCTTCTGGAATCTACCTTTGAAGAGTGTGTGTGTGTGTGTGTGTGTGTGTGTGTGTGTGTGTGTATGTAGATACCTGGTTTCATTTTATTGGATAGGTATTTTATTTTTTGGTTGATGTTGCTCACTCTGGGTACTAGCCAGTTGTGGTGGCTGTGGGATCTTTGATGGAGAGTGGTTTTGGAGTCAGTGTGAAAGTAACATCATTTATTATGTAAGCATCATAGATTTATATGTCATTCTATACCAGATTTCTTAAAAATAAAATTTCATATGACAATGTATTTTCTCCAGTTATTCTGGCTGTTCCTGTTTATCTACTTCCTGTCTCTGCCCGCCCCCCCGTGTGTGTGTGTGTGTGTGTGTGTGTGTGTGTGTGTGTGCGTGTGCGCGCGCGCACCTCTTAACCTAGGTATTGACTAACAATCTTTTTCTATTATTAGTGCATATTGGTTAAATAGAGTAATAGATCTCACTGTGATTATTTCATATTTGCATATAACAGTGGTTCTTAGCTTTCCTAATGCTGTGATCCTTAATACAGTTTCTCATGGATAGTGATTCCCAACCATAAAATTATTTTTATTGAAACTTCATAACTATAATTTTGTTGCTGTTATGAATTGAATTGTAAGTAAATATTTTTTGAGATAGAGGTTTGTCAAAGAGGTCACAACCCACTGGTTGAGAAAGCTCAGTGGTTTTATTTACCATTTTATGATGGTTTCTCTTCCTTATTAGGCACCCTCCGCCCTCCTCAACAGTCCCTTCTACTTTACTGTCACCTGCTTTTTACCCCACATGAGAGAGAACATGACATTTTAGCTTGTTTACTGTGATATCTTGTTACATCCATCTTTCTACAACCAGTAGGATTTTATCCCTTTATTGATTCATAATATTTCACTGTTTGTCCATACCATAATTTTCTTTATCCAATTACTTACTGACAGGCATCTAGGCTCATCACATAATTTGATTGTTGTGTGTGATAACACAATAAACAATAGATAAATATCTACATTGTGTGTTTTTTTTAAATTCTTTTGGGTATGTATGAAGGAGTTTTATGGCTGTATTGTATGGTAGTTTCATTTTTAGTTTTTTAAGGAACTTCTATGGTAACTAAACTAATTTACTACACTACAAATGGTGTATAAAAATTCTTTTCCCCATATATCTTGCCAACATTTTAGAAAGAACTTTTAGTTGATTTTTAAAGGTTAGTGTACTAAGTAATGGAATTTATTATGCTACATATATGTGTATCTATGTGTGTGTGTGTGTGTGTGTGTGTGTGTGTGGTACTTGTGTTAACCTCCCAACCTCATAATGCCAGGTAAGCACTCTGCTATGCATCTATAATCCCAGCTGTGCTTGTTCCTTTGGCATTTTTTGCGTTTTTCATGCATTTTGGCTATTAATCTTCTGTCAAAAGAATAGCTCACAAAGATTTTTCTCTCTGGTTTGGAGGTTGTCTTTGTTTTCTTTGCTGTGTAAGACCTTTCAAAGTTGATAGAATCCTATTTGTTGATTCAGGCTCTTGTTTCCTGAGCTAATGGAGTCTTATCCAGTAAGCTGCTTGTCATTGCTATACCTTAAAGTGTTCCCTCTAGTATTTCAAAGCTTCATGTTTTACACTAAATGTTGTTTTTTTCTTTTATTCATTTGAGTTGGGTTTTTTTGTATAAGAAAGAGATAAGAATCTTATTCTTTCTCTCTTCCTTTCTTTCTTTTGAGACAAGTTTTCTCTGTGTAGCCCTGGCTGTGCTAGAACTTTCTCTGTATACCAGGCTGGCCTCAACTTCACAGAGATCCACCTGCCTCTGAGTGCTAGGATTAAAGATGTGTGTCACCAGGACCCACAAGGCCATTTTTTTTAAAGAATGGATTTGAGAGCCAAGCACCCTGGTATAAGCCATTTATATATTTTGTAATTATAATTTATTCCATATGTGACTATGTATTTTATGCAATTTCCTCTTTTACAATGGATTACATTATTGCTGCTGCTCTTTCCTCCTCCTCCTTCTTGTGCTTCTGCTCTTTTAACATCTTATAATTTATCTGAACTCTTTCTCCTTTGGCCATCTTAATTTTTATGTATATTTATTCTCTTGCCTCAAAATCCATTTATTATCAGATGAAAGAACTTGAAAATGCCTAAATTTTTTCTTCTGTCACAATTTCACTCCTCTGAGTGAGTCTAATGTTTTTATTGAAATCATTAACACACAGAATAACTCTTTGAGTCAGTTTCTGTTTCACGTACTAACTTCCTTTCCTGAAACCTTAGATTTCATCTGCTCATGGAATCACCAAGGAATTATCTTTAATATCTTTTGATTTCTGATAATTAATGCAATAGTTTCTGTCATTATAAAAAGCAAGATTGTACATTTGCTATAATTTCACTTTGTTTTAATATTTTTATGCTGATGTTAATTTTATTCCAAGGAAAGCTATAGATTTATAATGCTCTGAGCAAAAAGTAAATATCAAGAGAATGGGTTCTAAGAACTAAATATTTGAGGATTGTCACCTAAAGAAAACATAAAGAGTGATAGGAAGTGTTTGTGATATAATTTACACAGGATATACTTCGTAGATTTTAATATTCAATTCAATGTATTTGACAGTTCTTTTTATCTGTATAGTCATCAGACAACATAAAATATGGGATTTCTTAAACATCTTTAAATTTCCCGTCTTTTTATATTCAGTTTTTTACCCCCAGCCTTTTCTAGAAACAACTGAATTGATTTTTCATCAGAACTTAACTTTGATTATTATTGAACTTAATATAAGTATAATCAGACAACATATGGAATATGCATATGTATGTATGTACCTTTTATGAAACATGGTTTTAAAATTTATTTGTGCTGTTAAATGTATTAGTAATTTGTTCCTCTTTACTGCTGAGTAGTAGTTCACTAAATATTTTTTAATTTTATTTTTGCTATATAGACATACTCACTGTAGAATATAGAGTGAGGGGGCTGGAGAGATGGCTCAGCAGTTGGGAGCACCGTCTGCTCTTCCAGGGGACCCGGGTTCGATTCCCGGCACCCACATGGCAGCTGGCGGCTGTCTGTGGTTCCAGTTCCGGGCAGAGCACCAAGGCAAATGAATAAAATCAAAGTTTTAAAAAAAAAAAAAAAAAAAAAAAAAAGAATATAGAGTGAGACTACAGTTGGCTCAATAGTTAAGAGGACCTGGGTTCATTCCTCATAACTCACAGGGCAGCTAATAGCTATATGTAACTCCAGTCCCCCAGGGGGACCAATCTGTTCCTTCCTGGGCACTGCACTTAATGTGGTGCATAGACACGAATGCAGGCAAAACACTCATACACATAAAAATCTTAAAAAAAGAAAATAGAGCAGGATAGAGAGAAAAACACTTATATTTCAAACACTTAGATATAGGCTTCAGTTATTGATTTTTGGGTACATTTTATTACTTTTAAAAATGGGTCTTTTTTTTAATTTGGAAAAGACCACCATTTAGATAACAAAAAGATTGTTATATTTAGAGATTACTACAGAAAGGGACTCAACAACTATCAGTTGCAAATAACAGGGGATGAAAAGCAGGTATGCTGTGGAAGAGCTTTGTAGTAAAAGAACAAAAAAAAATTTCTGATACAGTGGGTTGGGAAGTTATTTGCAGGCTAAGGAAAATTGAGGCATCATGTGATTTGTTTGGGAAACATCTGACTTTCATAAGTATCAAATTATAAGTGCATTGGGGAAGGAAGTTGCAAAGATTAGAGAATCTGGCAGTCACTGACTAATATTTCATTACTTTGGGTTGATTGCAGAAGAGGTTGTGGTTTGGGTTCCTGGATTGGTTGCTGCAGAATTTGTGCTTTTGTTTCCCAAGCTTGTCATTATAGAAGTTGAGTCGGATTCTATTATATTTGTCCAGGCACTGTGCAGATTTTCAGTTATGTTTGTGTATGTTACAAATACACTGAAGAGACTTCTATATTCTAATGTTTACTGTGGAATTATTTACAATAGCCAAGACATGGAAACAACATAAATATCTATGAAGTAATGAATAAAGGAAATGTGGTATATACATCTGATTTAATACTATTAAGCTACAGAAGAATAAAATTTTGTAATTTCCAGCACCATGATGAAACTGGAAATCACATTAAGTTATATGTCAAGCACAGAAAAGAAAGCACTGTGATCTTGATCATAAGAAGAACATAAAACAGTTGATCTCCTAGAAGTTGAGAGTAGAATGGTGACTACTAGAGGCTTGGGAGAGTAAAAACAGAGGTGGGAAGAAGTTGACCAATATATACTGTCTTACAGATAGGAAGAAGTTTTTCTAGTAGGCAGTTACATAGTAGGGTGTGTCGATATATTTTGTATGAGAGACATTTTACAGTATACTCATCTACTCACCCAAGAAATGAACTCATTTTGACCAAAGTAATGATTATTCCAAAGTCTAACCAAACGGCCACCCCACTAACGGTGATGCTTGGAGAAAACTACACCCTGGAGCTTTTTGCACAACTTACAAACAGCTCTACAAGGTAAAGAAATCTCCTCTCTGTGGATGGATTGGCCAGAGTCTCTTTCTCAGCAGCTGTGTATTCCTTGAATAAAGCTGGTCAGGGGTCTCAGAGAATCTTGCAAGTTTCCACTTTCCCAGATCTGTGCCATTTTTTTTTTTTTACTCCCAAAGGTCTATGGCCTTCCCACTCCCTCAAGGAAAGACTGTTTCAATTTGGAGGAAGCTGCTATACAACTACTTATTATTATAGTTGATATACTGCACCTTTAAAAAATGTGGAAGAAGGGATTTTTAATTTTTACCACAAAATTTAAATGGAAAAAATATATGTAGTCAGATTTACATAGATATTGTACAGTTTATTCCTGTGTTGAATCTTATCCTACTAATACATTTTTGCATACATTTTCCTTTTAGTACTATAGAAATCAAGTTCAAAGACATAAAGATAAAAATGGTTAAATTATTTTGCCATTTTATGTTCTTGAGAGTGATGATTTTTTTTGTTGTTAATTTGAATGGATTTAGGATTACCTAGTAGACACAACTCAAGGCCTGTTTTTGAGTTAGACTCACTGAAGAGGGAAGACCCACCATGAATGGGTGGCACCATGCCATGGGATGGTGTCCTAGACTAAATTAAAAGAGAAAAAGAAAAGGTAAATAGCGTATCAGTATTCATTTCTCTCTGCTTCCTGTGAGGCATTTCATCACAGCAATGAGGAAAGTGACTATTCCAATGAATTAAAGATGGAGCTATACTTCCATTTTAATAAATAACTCATGATGTTTAATCCAGTATAACAAATCTTTCCCAAACCTGTATCAAGGTCCCTTTGTAAATGTCAGTCTTGGATTTTTTTTTTCTTTCTTGTGCTGGAGATTGAACTCAAGATCTCATAGATGCTAGACAAGTACTCTGCCACACCCACATCCTTAGCCCCTGAATACTAATTTGTATCCAACAAATGCTTTTGCATATCTCTTTACCTTTAATAAGATGTTCAACAAAACCATATTTTTTAGCTTTTATATTGTTTTTTGAAAATCAATATCAAACTTTATATAAAAAGCAAAACATTCAGAATAGATAAAAACCCATACAGTAATAAAACTTCTCTTTTCTCTACATGAAATATAAAAAATAAAATCTAGAGCTTCTCAAACAGGTTAGGCTCTGCTTCAGATAAAGAAAGCACAGTAGGTCACAGCTAATGGCCATGGATGCACTATGACTACCACAAATTTCTGCTAAGCAACCCTTCAGCAGTCAAATCAGAATTTTGTTTTGTTTGGTTTTGTGTGTGTGTATGTGTGTGTGTGTTTTAAATCACTTTATTCACCCATCATCTTTCAATGAAAAAAGAATGCTTTTGCTTAAAGTCCACTAATGAGTGAGTACATCCCCTGCTTATCCTTCTGGGTTTGTGAGACCTCGCTCAGGAGAATATTCTCCAAATCCATCCATTTGCCTGCAAATTTTAGGATATCATTTTTTCTTACTGCTGAGTAGTACTCCATTGTGCAGATGTACCACAGTTTGTTAATCCATTTCTCAGTTGAGGGGCATCTAGGTTGTTTCCAGGTTCTTGCTATTACAAATAATGCTGCTATGAACATAGTTGAGCTAATGCTTTTGGGGTGTGGATATGCATCCTTTGGGTATATGCCCAATAGTGATATTGCTGGATCCTTGGGGAGAGTGATTTCCAGTTTTCTGAGAAACCTCCATATTGCATTCCAAAGTGGCTGAACAAGTTTACACTCCCACCAAGAATGGAGGGTGTTCCCCTCACTCTGCATCCTCTCCAGCATAGGCTGTCATTTGTGGTTTTGATCTTAGCCATTCTGACAGGTATAAGGTGGTATCTCAAAGTTGGTTTGATTTGCATTTCTCTGATGGCTAAAGATGCTGAGCATTTTTTAAATGTCTTTCAGCCATTTGTAATTCTTCTGCTGAGAATTCCCTTTTTAGTTTTGAACCCCACTTGTCGATTGGGTTATTCAGAGTTTTGGGCTCTAGTTTCTTGAGTTCTCTATATATTTTAGAGATCAGTTCTCTGTCACTTGTAGGGTTGGTGAAAATCTTTTCTCATTCTGTAGGCTGTTGCAAAACCATATTTTTAATGCCATCTTTACATTCTGCAACTTCATCCTGGAATATTTATATGCAATGTTTATAGTCTTTAAGAAGCTATGACATACTTCTCAAAATTTTTTTGAGATTACAGAGTTAAGAATTATTCTCTTTGTAAATATAAATGGGATAGATGCACTCCTGAGTAATAAACAAAGGCAGGCAAGCAAGCGATGCTACTTTGTATTTTTTAATTTAACATAACTTGTTAAAATTTCTGTTCCATAGATATCATGTATTCTTGTCTAGAGTAGAGTTTATTAGATTTTACAGGAGAACAATTTCAACTGAAAAAAGTCAAATAGAAATTTAGTTTTAAATCATTATCTAGGACACTGTTTCATCTTGATGAGTAATTAAGAAAAATGACATTTGAAACATCTTTTGAGGTATTTGAAGAGAATCAAGAAGAGGGGAAAAAAGGCTAAAAGTGACGTTGTTTGATTTTACTGTGAAAAGTTAAACTGGTATAATTTTTCTCTTTCTGTCTTAACTTCTACAATAAATTAGAAACTTATGCTAATTTATTAGTCAGGGTTCTCCAGCAGGACAGAACTAACAGTGAGTATGTATTGCAAAGGGATTTATTAGATTGGTTTATATATATACATGGATTTAGTAGACTAACAATGTATGTCGGTGTGCTGCAGAGGCTGATAGTCCAGTAGTTGTACCGTCTACGTGGCTAAATGTCTCAGCAGTCACAGTCTGGCATTGGAAACCTGGAGAATTCTAAGAGAGCTTCTGGTCTTGGAAAGCTGGGGAAGCTGGGTTCTGGTGACAGGGGAAAACGTCAACAGGACCACATTGGTATAGATGCACTAGTCAGCAAGAAGCAAAGGCAGAAGCAAGCAGTGTTGCTTTTCCTTCAGACCTTTTAATATCCAAGAGGCCACTGGAAGGTGCTGCCTGATGTAAGGGGGGATCTACTCCTTTTAGTTAACCCTTCTTAGGACCAAGTTGACAACCAGGATTAACTATTGCCCTTTGTAAAGGTAATTATTATTTGTTCTTCATATTTGATTTTGAAAAAACAAACAAACCCTGAATAACTATCTTTTCCTTGTCTCCTTTTTTATTTTCTTTTATTATTATTATTATTATTATTATTATTATGAACAAAGAAGTCACACTTTCCCTCCTGTATATCCTCATTCAAGGTCCTTCCCCCCTCCCAACACATCAGGTCATTCTCTCCTTGTCTCCTTAACAAATGATATAATGTTGCTCTAGGATTTGGCAATTTTGGTTCTCTATATATTTGCTGAAAGACCTGCATTTTTAGTATAAAACCTAAACCCAAGAAGCTATGAACAAAACAGATAGATATCTAAGTGTTTTGGGCAAGGGACCAGGAAATAGAAAACTGAATTTTAGGAAAATTTATAGGATTTTGAACTCTCTATGCAGATTTTCACTTTTGCTTATTTAGAGTGGTTCTTTGTAATTTCTGGATCCAATAAAGTGGATATTCAAGAACTGTTAAGAAATATGGAAGAGCCCTTGTTTGGGGAGGAGAGTTATAATAGGAATCACTTTGGGCATATAATAGTTTACAAAGTATATGATCTAGTGGGTTTGGACTTTTTGTTTTCTTGTTAAATATACAGTTCTGCCTTAATCTGGACAGTGGTATATATATATACCTATGTGCATGTGCTTATTCATGTACAGGTTCGTAGTAGACATTGGTGTCTTCCATTGTTGCTGTCTTCCTTATTTTTTAAGATAAGATCTCTGAGCTTGGATTTCACTGATTGACTAGGCTGGGCAGAGAATCCTTATGTCACTGCCAGAACTAGTTTTAGAGATACATGTTGCCATGTCCAGCTTGGCTTTTTAAGGGTGTTCTGGAGTTTTGAATTCATGTCCTTAAGCTTGCACAGCAAGCTCTTCAATCACTGTGGCCTCTTCTTTGACCCCCTTCCATTTTATTTTTGACTCCTCTTAAAGATAGTGCTAATATCATTGGTAACATATTTCCTCTTCCAGAAGACTGTTGAGATAGACAAATAAATTGAAAAGCAAAAAAGTCCTATATACCTAGACTCTTTACAAAATTTCCTGTGGATAGGGCTGGAGAGATGTCTGTCAGGAAAGAGCTTGCATCACAAACAAGAGCACTTCAGTTCACATCCTGGCACTCAAGTAAAAAGTCCAATGTATTGTCTGGCATCAGTAACCTCAGTGCTGGGGAGCTAGGGTAGGGAACAAAAGGATTCTTGGAGCTTATTGGTCAGGCAGTCTTTAGTCAGCAAGCTCCAGGTTCAGTCTCAGAAAGCAAGACAGAGAAGTGATTGAGGAAGCCACCCACTGTCTGCTTCTGGTCTCCACACACATGCACAAACCACATACACATAAAGAGGAAAAATGATCTGGAATATTTTAATGTACGTAAAAGTAGAGGGAATAGTATTTTAATAAACTACATATATCTATCATTTTCTTTAGTTCTACATTTTGTTACTTTTACTTCATCTAATGCTTTTTCCTTTTTTTCAGACATTTACCTTTTTATAATAGGGATATAAGTTACATTTTGAAATAACTTCAGATTTTTAGAATGGTGGGGAAAATAAGAAAAATTTCATATACCTGTAATCTTTTGATACAGTTCTCTTCTTTCCAGCAAATCTGCTCTGTTCTTGGTCTCAAATTGTTATAACAAAAATAAAGGTTTAATTTTTTACTAGCTTTTCCATTTTTAAGAATTTATATGAAGCAGAGCCCTAAGAACTGTAGGCTCATGTGCTTTATCTGGTCTTTAGATAGACAATTAAATAAAGCAGTAAATAATCTGTTTTTGTTGGTATTGAGCAATTCTAACTGATGTCTTTCTGCAATTTACTTAGAACATAGTTAGCTTGACAAATCATATCTTTTCTTGCATTTCTCATGATAAGACTATAATAAACAGATCTTTATTTCTTATAAAACTTATTTTAATACGAATGCATATCATTTAATTAAAAAGTCATTTATTTTTGCTTGTTATAGAGATTAATGATCAAAATAATTGTGGGAATGCATATGCAAGTACAAGCATGCACACAAGCATAAATAGATAATAAACCCTGCTAAGTAGACTAGCTCACTAGCCTGTTGGGAGCTGATAATGGCAAATTAAGAAATGCTAAAAAGAGAGGAAATGTTTCATGGAGCAGGTGAAGCCAGGGCCAATGTTTAGCACAATTGTTTTAGATGTATTTATTTTATGCTCAAGGGTGCCTGCATGTATATCTGTATACCATGTGCAAGCAGTACCTAAGGAGAGGCCACTAAAGAGCTTTGAATGAACTAAACTTACAGACAGTTGTGAAATATATGTGGGTTTTGGGGATTGAACCTGAATCCTCTAGTAGAGCAGTCAGTGTTTTTAACTGTTGTTCCATCTCTCCAGCCTCTTAGCATAATGTATTTAAACAGTAAAAGGAGGCAATGCTAATGGCATTTATTGGATACTTCCAGTCATTTACTCTTCTAAGTATTTTAGAAGAATTGTCTTTTGATTGTCAATTATAACCCTATGAGGTAACAACTGTTTTTATTTTGGTGAATCAGATAAGGAAATGGAAGCTTGCCTTAAGCCACATAACAGTAAAGATACAGTTTCATTTACCTTGAGAATTTAAGATCTCTGTCAGGTCAAATTTGTCAGTTGTGTGACTTGTTTAACTATGACTTGTCATTTTTGAGTCAATTTCTGCTCATTTATCTGAAATTTTCCAATTATATAATAACTGGTTCCTATGGAGTATCTGAGCCTTTTCATGCAGATTGGAGTTACATCAGTTGACCTGTGTGTAGAGCAGGCAAGAAGATATATGCATAAAATCCCATTGCTGTTGAATCCAATCCTTTCTTGGGGTTTCTTTTTCTATAGTTCTCCGCTGCTACTACCCACGGGATCTTGAAATACCACTGTTGGGATTAGTGCTCTCCTGCCTGAAAAATAGTTCACTTACAGCTTCTGTTTCAGTAGAGGAGAGTAATTTTCAGCTTCTAGCTTTCTATTTACTTCTATATCAATCTCCCCACCTTATTGCTGTTTTTTTGTAGATGAATATACTGTCATTCATTAAGGTAGCCCCATTGTGAAAAATAAGTCAATCTCTCTCCAAGATGTTTTATTACAAACAAACAAACAAAAAAACCAAAAAAGGCTGGAGCTCATTCTGTTCTCTGATATTTCAGACTAATTTTATTAAATATACAATATGTCACCACAATATATTTCCTCTTTAATTATTAATTATAAAATTTTGTTAATATAGAATAAAAATCTGTTGTCCTTTGGACAATTGAATTTGAGCAGTGTACTAAAACAAGAGAAACGTTAGCAATATGTAATATCAGAATGCTTTTGTATTTCTCTAGATATTTTGCCTTTCTTGTCCTGTTCTATTAGTGTTTGGAACATGTAGTCAGAAGAAAGATATCACTTTCCTCCTAAAGCACTCATCTGCTTCTTAGTTTTTATTTCATGGTCTGAGAAGTTGAGGTAATCTTAACTGAACTTAGTCTCTGTCTCTGTCTCTGTCTCTGTCTCTCTCTCTCTGTCTCTCTCTCTCTCTGTCTCTCTCTCTCTCTCTCTCTCACACACACACACACACACACACACACACACTTCTTTTAGTAATCTTTGCCAACTTTTTCCTTTTTCTGTTGTTCTCTCTCAATATTAACCATAAGTTCCAGATATCTTATGTCTTTTTTTATTGTATCCTGGACTAATAAGTTATACTTTTAACATAACCAAATGTTCATGGTTTTCCCTACCCATATTTGAAAAATAAATTATCTTTGCATATTCTATAGAAATTAATAAACTGTTTAAGGTTTTTAAAAATGTTTAAAAAGTTTTATTGCTTGAAAACTTTGTTCAATGAGTTTTGACTATATTTACTCCCTCCCTTATGATGCACCCCCAACTTCCCTAGCCATCTGTGGACATTGGAATGAGAATGGCCTCCACTGTTTATGTTTGAATGCTTGGTTCCCCAGCTGGTGGAACTGTTTGGGAAAGATTTTTGGAGGAGGTGCGTCTTTGGGAATGAGCTTTGAGGGTTCAAAAGCCCACATTGGCCCAGTGTCTCTTTCTTTTTGCCTGCTGCCTGTGGATAAAGCTCAGCCACTGCTCCAGGGTCAAACCTGCCTGCTTTCTACTATGATAGTCATGGAAGCCACAATTAGATGCTTTTTAAAATGAGTTTCCTTGGTCATAGTATCTCTTCATAGCAATAGAACAATAACTAAACATAACCCAAATTCATATTTTCTCTTTTTTCTCATGCATGGGGATGGGAAGATAATGAAGTATCATCCCTAACTAGAAGCTATTGGCTGGGGAAGAGAGAGTCAATTGTTTTTAATACCCCAAGATTTTTGAGTATGCATGCTGTAAAAGTTGTTATGGGTAATGTGTATCATACTTTCATATTTTTCCCTAATCTAATCTGGTTGAGTTTATTCCAGCATGATCCTCAGATGAAAAAAAGTTTGTTTTTTTTTTAAAAGGTGTGTTTTGCTTCTTTGGAATAATATTTTTGTGTAAATTCTCTCTTAAAGATCAGAAATACTAATATAGGTTTCTGTGATACAAACTCACTATTTGTTTAAAATTGAAGTATCAGGTACAGGGATTTTTTGATCTCATTTACTCTCATTAGTGAGATGTTTCAATTTTTTGTCATTTATTCAATTTAGTGAGTGATATTGACCCTAACTCAAGTTGAGGTTATGATAATAAATACTTTTGAAAGCCTTTCTGTCTCAATCTTAATTTCATATAGGACAAATAAGGTCATTTTTTCATCTTAAGAATTAGAGAATTGAAAAACTGCATAGCCTTGAAGTTATCAGTCAAACTGTGTTGTGTTTCTGTAGTTTAGTGACCTTGGACAATTAATCAACTTTTCTAAGTCTCAATTTCTTCATAATAACATCACCTGTGACATCAGGCAATAAAAATCAATGAAAACTAAAATAGATATTCCATGTGAAGTGTTGATAGACAAAAAAGTGAAGATGTTAAGAAGTATGTTATGATGTTACTTCAACAGTGGTAGATCTGGACCCTCAACTTGTTCTCCTCATTTCTAGATGATTTTCTTTTATGTTATATCTGCCTTTGTAATATTACTTCACATAATTTTTATTTGAAAGTGTTTTATCTATGTTACTACAGGGATAAAACCTATTTCATTATGATTATCTTCCATCTTATTGTTCAACAATGAGAAAGATCATTAAACCTAGAAGCATTGGATTAATAGATATTTAGATCCTATAGAATCTATAAGCCTATAGAACCTATAAAATGGATTCTATAACTGTATTTCTTTCAAGAATGATACAGAATTAAGATGTAGACTATTAAGTGAAGCAAACTTTCTCACTGGACTTTCTTTAGACCAACAACCCCAAAATAGTGATGTGGAGAATTATTATTAATTATGAAAGCTTGGCCCTTAGTTTAGGTTTGCTATCAGTTATCTCATAACTTAAATTAGCCTGTTTCTATTAACCCATGTTCTGCCATGTGACTTTTTACTTCTCTTCCATTTTGTATGTCCATCTCCTCAGCGTCTCACTGGTGTCTTCTTGTACCTAGATTCATCCCCTCAGTTTCTCTCTCTGCCCAGAAGTTCAGCTTAACCTCTGCTGCCTAGCTATTGGCTGTTCAGCTTTTTATTAAAACAATCACAAGGATAAATCTTCACACAGTATACAAATATCACACAACAATTAAGTTGTAGAATGCTGGCATGTTCAATGGTCTAAAGAGAGAGTAATTAGTGTAGCCAGAAATAAAATGAAAATTTCAGACAAGTAGAGTTTAATTGGAAGTGCTATTGCTGTGGGATGGTCTTTCTGTATACTGTGAATATGTATTGCTACCATTGATTAATAAAGAAGCTCTTTTGGAGTATGGCAAAACAGCTTAGAGCCAGGCAGGAAATCTAAGCACTGAGACAGGAGAAGAAGGGCAGAGTCAGGAGAGACTTATTCAGCCACCGCCAAAACAAGATTGTTTATTTGGGATCAAGTAGCTGTGGGACACAGGGAAACTCCAAGCTATATGTTATAGCAAGAAGAGACACAGAATGAGTTTGATATATAGAAAAGAAATTGTGGATGAATAGGACAAATAACAAAGTTCAGTGTTTGAAGGAGCCTAGAAATGTAGGACCATGAGGTTGTGTAAGACATAGGTATTAATTGGTGATGATTTGTCAAAGTGAGGGTGAAGAATAGAAAGAATAGAAAGAATAATGTATCCAAGGTGCATTATATATTGAAACAAGAATTTTGAAGACATTCATGCTGCTAATAGATCTCAGAGCTTAAATATATAATAAGACATGATAAAAATCATCTAAAATTGGAAAAGAAGAAACAACTAATAGTAGTAGAAACAATTTTTAGGTGTTACCTAATCTATACTTCATTTTATTTATTTTTCAATAACATTTTATTTATTTATTTATTTGTTTGTTTGTTTAAAAAGGTCTTTTTTTTCCATGTATATTCCTGCTCATCCATCCCTCCCTATTCCCAATCCTTCCAGTCTGCCTTCAGCGCCCCCATCCTCTCCCCGAAAAGGGCAGGAAGTCCCAAGGTGGGTCAGCTCAGCATGGTGCATCCACTGCAGGCAGGTCCGATTTTCTCATCCCAATATCAAGACTGGGTTAGGTACTCTTCTGCAGGGAATGGGCTCTAAGGTACCAGTCCCTTTACAGGAACACTGTCTGATCTCACCCCTCAAAGCTCTACATACTGCCCATGCTAATCTACAGTTGCCTACCCATGGAGGGCCTAGCTCTTTATCCTCTGGTTCCCCAGGGACTGTTTTTGATTCAGTGTGCTCTCCAGAGCTCCAGGCAGCCATTCCTGTGGGACTCTTCCTCATACTCCCTATCTCCTTGTTCATATTGACTCTCCTCTCTAACTTTCCAGCTTTAAGGGGAGCTCATCCCAGTGCTCATCCATGGATCTCTGCCTCCACCTCCATTCATTGTTGAGTGTAGGTTGTGACACTTAGGGTGGTTATTCATTTGATTATAGTAGATGTCCTGTTTAGGCGCCCCTTCCATTATTGATTGGGGACCTATCCAGGGGTACCCTGAGGGTTCTTGGAGGTTTCCCTAGCACCTGGTCTCTTTCCAACCCCACATTGGCTTCCTCTATCAAGATAACCTCCCTTTTTTCTCTTTCTTTGTTGCTCCTCTCACTCAACTATCTCCTTCTCTCATGATTTGTTTCTACCTCTTCTTGGTTGCTACCTGTTATGGTCCCAATTTGCTAGTGAGATCTTCTCTATTTTCTCTTCCTAGCAGAATCCCTGTATGTCTCACTTAAGTTCCTTCTGATCCCAAGCTGTTCAGGGGTTGTATTTTGTAGCTTGGGTATACTTTGCTTTTTGTCTAAAATCCACTTATAAATGAGTACATCTCATGCCTATCTTTCTGGGCTTGTAATACCTCACTCAGGAGGATATTCTCCAAATCTATCCATTTTCCTGCAAATTTTAGGATGCCATTCTTTTTTACTGCTGAATAGTATTCTATTGTGTAGATGTACCACAGTTTGTTAATCCATTCTTCAGTTGAGGCACATCTAGGTTGCTTTCAAGTTCTTGCTATTACGAATAGTGCTGCTATGAACATAGTTGAGCTAATACCTTTGGGGGATGGATGTGCATCCTTTGGGTGTATGCCCAATAGTGATATTGCTGGATCCTTGGGGAGATTGATTCCCAGTTTTCTGAGAAACTGCCATACTGAACTCCAGAGTGGCCGTACCAGTTTACACTCCCATCAACAATGGAGAAGTGTTCCCCATTCTCTCTAGCATAGATTATCATCTGCTTTTTTTTTTTTTATCTCAGCCATTCTGACAGGTGTAAGGTGGTATCTCAAGGTTGTTTTGATTTGCATTTGTCTTATAGCTAAAGATATTGAGCAATTTTTTAAGTGTGTGTGTGTTTTCTTCTTTGGCCTTTTCTTCTGTGGGATTATCGATTGCTTGTAGTTTCAGGGATGTATCTGAATTCTTCAGGTTGCAATTTTTCCTTTAGTGCTTTCTGTAGGGCTGGATTTGTAGAAAGATATTGTTTTTTTTGTTATTTTGTATTGAATTTTTTCTTTTTCTTTTCTTTTATTTTATTATTATGAACAAAGAAGTCTCACTTTCTATCCTTGTATATCCTTATTCAATGTCCCTTCCCCCTCCAATCACATCAGGTCATTCTTTCTTCTTCACAACTCCCCATCCCCTCCCTGGGCAGGCAGCAGGCAGTCCCAAGGTCCCACTGTCCCAATATTGCTTAGTTCACCCACCACTGGCAGATCCAGTTTTCTCCCCCCACGCTCAAGAGTGAGTCAGATGTTCCTCTAGGGGGAATGGGATTCAAGGAGTCAGTCCAAGGTGTTTCTGATCACAAGCTGTTCAGTGGTTGTGACTTGCAGCTTGGGCATGCTTTGCTTTTTTCTTGTTTGTGTGTGTGTTTGTTTGTTTGTTTGTTTAGAGTCCACTAATGAGTGAGTACATCCCCTGCTTATCTTTCTGGGTTTGTGATACCTCGCTCAGGAGGATATTCTCCAAATCCATCCATTTGCCTGCAAATTTTAGGATATTATTTTTTCTTACTGCTGAGTAGTACTCCATTGTGTAGATGTATCACAGTTTGCTAATACAGTCTTCAGTTGAGGGACATCTAGGTTGTTTCCAGGTTCTTGCTATTACAAATAACGTTGCTATGAACATAGTTGAAATAATGCCTTTGTAGTGTGACTGTGCATCTTTAGGGTATACACCCAGAAGTGGTATTGCTGA
>PVIH01008140.1:58782-93957 GCA_004025045.1 Sigmodon hispidus
TTACACTCCCACCAACAATGGAGGAGTGTTCCCCTTGCTCCGCATCCTCTCCAGCATAGGCTGTCATCTGTGCCTTTTATCTTAGCCAATCTAACAGGTGTTAGGTGGTATCTCAAAGTTGTTTTGATTTGCATTTCTCTGATGGCTAAAGATGAAGAGCACTTTTTCAGGTGCCTTTCAGCCATTCGTAATTCTTCTGTGGAGAATTTCCTTTTTAGATCTGAACCCCATTTTTTGATTGGGTTATTCAAGGTTTTGGGCTCTAGATTCTTGAGTTCTTTATATATCTTATAGATCAGTCCTCTATCACTTGTAGGGTTAGTGAAAATCTTTTCCCATTCTGTAGGCTGTCGTTTTGTCCTATTGACAGTGTCCTTGGCTTTACAGAAGCTTCTTAGCTTCAGGAGATCCCACTTATTGATTGTTGGTCTTAGTGTCTGTGCCACTGGTGTTACATTTAGGAAGTGGTCACCTGTGGCATTTTGTAGAAGTGTATTTCCCACTTTTTTTTCTATCAAGTTTAAAGTGGCTAGGTTTATGTTAAGGTCTTTGATCCACTTGGATTTGAATTTTGTGCAGGGTGACAGGCTCGAATCTATTTGCATTTTTCTACACACTACCATCTAGCTATGCCAATACCATTTGTTAAACATACTATATTTTTTCCATTGAATATTTTGGGCCTCTTTGTCGAAGATCAGGTGTTCATAGGTTTTTGGGTTAATGTCTGGATCCTCAATTTTATCCACTGATCCACAAGTCTGCTTTTATGCCAGTACAAGGCTGTTTTTATTACTGTAGCTCTATAGTATAACTTGAAGTTAGAGATGGTGATGCCTCCTGAGGTTCTTTTGTTGAGCAAAATTGTTTTGGCTATCCCGCTTTTCTGTTATTCCAAATGAAATTGAGTAATTGTTCTTTCAAGGTCCAAAAAATATTGTGTTGGGATTTTGATGGGCAGTGCATTAAATCTGTCGATTGCTTTTGGTAGAACTGCCATTTTTACTATGTTGATCCTACCTATCTAGGAACATGGGAGAGCTTTCCATTTTCTGATATCCTCTTCAATTTCTTTCTTTAGTGACTTAAGGATAGACATTGTTTAAATCTGATTTTGTCATGAAATATCTTGTTTACTTCATCTATGGTGATTAATAGTTTTTCTGGGTATAGTAGTCTGGGTTAGCAGCCATGCTCTTTTAGTGTCTGTATAACTTCTTACCAGGACCTTCTTGCTTTCATTGTTTCAATTAAATAGTCTGGTGTTATTTGATGGGTCTGCCTTTATAGATAATTTGGCCTTTTTTCTTTGCAGAACTTAGTATTTTTTTTTGTTGTTCTGTAGGTTTTGTGGCTTGATTATTTTGTGACAAGCAGACTTTTTTGGGGGGCTCTAATCTATCTGATGTTTTGTAAGCTTCTTGTATCTTTATACTCATTTCCTTCTTTAGGTTGAGAAAGTTTTCTTCTATGATTTTATTGAATACATTACCTGTGCCTTTGAGTTGGCATTCTTCTATTCCAATTATTCTCAGGTTTGGTATTTACATGGTGTCTCAAATTTCCTGGATGTTTTTGTGTTAAGGCTTTTTTGGTTTTAGTGTTTTCTTTGACTGATGTATATTTCCACTATTGTATCTTCCACTTTAGAGATTTTCTCTTCCATATCTTGGATTCTGTTTGTCATGCTTGTATCTGTAGTTCCAGTTTATGTCTATTTTTAATTTCTATCTTTTCTTCATTTTATACCTTCTTTATTGCTTTTATTTCATCTTTTAATTCCTGGAATATTTCTTTCACCTGTTTGTTTTCTTTTTCATGGTTTTCTTCCAGGGATTTGTTAATCTCTTCAAATTTTTTGTTTGTATTTTCTTCTGTTTTTTTAAGGGATATTTTTATATCCTCTTTTAAGGGTTCTATAATCTTTATAAAGGTGTTTTTAAGGTTGCTTCTTTCTATTTCTTCTTCATTGCTATGTTCAGTTCTTGGTATGGTAGAACCACCAGCTTCTTCTGGTGGTGCCTTGTTGTTCTTTATATTGTTCTGTATATTCTTGCACTGGTGTCTGCCCATGGGTTCAGTGGTTCACTCTTAGTTGGCTCTTAGTCAGTTTTGTGTTCAGGAGTTGTGTGTCTCTAGCTGCCACAGGGTTTGTTCTTAATCGGCTCTTAGTTGACTCTTAGTCAGCTCTTTTAGTCTGCTCTGGACGAGGGCACTGTGGGATCTCTAGATGTTTGTGTGTGATAATGCAGTTTGTGTTTGAGGCAGAATTTCATAGTAGAAACATTTTATACAGAGATGTCTGGTTGCAATAGAGATTTTTTAGTCCTTTGGTTTTGTGCCCATTTACAGAGTAATAAAGCAGATAGAATTGAATATCCTTTAATATCTCTAATATATAATGATGTGATGAGAGAAAGTATGAGATATAGACATATTTTAAAGAGAGTACCTTCAATGTTTTTAACTAAAAATTTAATCACCTTTATGTGGGCACATGGAAGGCATCATGCCACATGGAGCTGAGCATTGGACTTAGGTTTTCAAGCTTGGTGCCAAGCATATTTACCTGCTGAGCCATATCACTGGCTTGAGTAAGTTAAATTTAAATTTAATTCCTTCATATTTTGGAAAAGTACTTCTCTGTTAAGTTTAAGTGGTATAAATTCATACTTACCTAATGTGTTCAGTCTACAAGGCATGTTTGCAAACACACTTCACTTATGAATCTTAGATGTTTTGAAAATAGCAGTTGTAAACTTTAAATAAGTTAGTCATTATGTGTATTTGACTATTAGGACAAAATTCAGTAATTTTTTGAATATTCATGGGGCTTTTATGCTTCAAAGACAGAATCTCTGACTTTGAATAATTTATAATTAAGTAGTAGAGATTAATCTATGTTCATAGTAGGTTTAGTAGAACTTTGGCATGTATACTATCTCTTTAGTTTTGTATCAAAAATATGAGTACTCATTATTTTCTATCACTCTGCATATGTATATGATAATCTCAAAAGAGTGATGATTGTAGTTATTGAGAATTTTTAATGTTCCTTCATTAGCATGGAACATTAAAATATTACCCACAAATACAGAAGTATATATGATTTAAAAAATATTCTAAGAATTTTATTTCATAGTAAAAAACAATTATAACTATTCATTATAATTTTTTTAAAAAATGCTGCTTATATGCAGATGGTATTGAACTTAAAAAGTCCTAGATATATAATCATAGCCTAAAGCTTTCTAAAGGACAGAAATGAAATACATAATCCCTGTTTATAAAGCAGCCTGGAATTTATCTGGGAGCTCACAAAAGTACTGCAGTTATTTGTTCTTTACTCTCATTGGGTAAAAACTAAGCTGTGCTGTTGGTTTGGAGTCTTGGCATATATTTCTTATAGCAGTTACGTGACCTGGGATTTGCAAGAGAGGGATGTGTCAATCAGTTATATGTAAAAACAATACTAACAATTTGAACTTCATTCTTTGTCTGTATGTATAAATAGCTTTCCCATTAATGTATTTCAGAAGATACACATGGAAAAGAAATACTCTTTCAGCTTCAGTCAGAACAAACATAAAAGTTCTCAGACATGTAAACAAATTTGTTCTTACTAAATTCTGATGGGATCTTGTTGTCAGAGCTACAACAGAAACTAATGACCTCAGCTCCAGTCTCCTAATAGATTTCTGACAGTTGTAACTCATGCAGCTTTACATAAACATTAACATTTATTGATTTATTCTGCTATTATTGATGGTTATATAAAGCAATTAAATTCCAAGGTAATAATACAATTTTCTGTTACAAAACACTTTACATAATGGAAAGTATGTTGTTGCATAACACTGAATACAACCTTTGTCTTTAGAACTTTAAAAAATTTAACATATTTCAAAATTACAAGTAAATATATAAGTGGTGATTTCATCCTAATTTTATTAGTTATTATTGCTATTATAGGCAAGTTACTGATTTTTATTTATGTACTTTGATTCAAAACTTTTTCTTTCTCCCTGCATGAATTGGAGACTTCTTCATTTAAGTTACTCATTCTGCAAATGTTTATTGATGATATTCCAAACATACAATCTAAGTGAATGTAACATTTTTTACCTTTCTTTTATTTAAAATAATTTTTATACAGAATATTCTCATTAGTTTTCCCTCTGAGATTTGTCCCACCTTATACTCATACTAACAATTATTAACTAAACCTTTAAATGTATTCTTTACATGTATATAATGGATTTTAGTTCCCTTCACCCCTATTACCTCATTTCACTTTTTTTCCATACCCAGAATCCTGCATAACCTGTTGTACAGTGTGATCTTCCAAACCAGACTGCCACCATCTTCAGAAACTCTGCTGAGTTTGCTCACAAAAGATTATCACAGCTGGGCCGTTTGACTATTTACTTTCCCTCACAGAAAAGAATGGGTGGGGAAGATCATGTGACCATTACCTAAGCATCTACTTATCCCTTCCAACTCATCTTATGCATCTGCCCTAATTGTACTTGGTCTTCGGAAATGGGGGGAAGGGGTCCTATTCATGTAGCCATGGGGGAGCTGTCATTTATGCCAGGTGGACACCTCTTCGTGTGGCATTTAAGGTCACCTATGCTCCTGTCTTTACCTGTTGCTCTCTGTTAATAAGTCTTAGACACTTATTGGTTCTCCTAGGTAAACTAAGGTGGAATTATACCTTGATTGTTGGGACCTTATGAGGAGGGATGGAAGTTATTTGTTTACATCTCTTCCATGGAAGGAATTTTAGCTACACACACTCTACACTGTGAAAGCTATTCACCAGGGAGGAGGCTTCAGTTCAATTCTAGCTTGATTTCTCCACATCCTGTAACCAAAGTGTATGATTTTTCAACAATAGGATCTTACTACTAATTCCTGGTTGGCAGCTGCGGGCAATTGCATGGTCCATATTGCTTCAGAGGCCTTTAATAAGATCTCCCTGACCAACAACTCATAGAGCAGTATCATACATCTGGTACTGAGATTTTTGCTTAATAAACTATGGCTTCTGAGAGGAACATTATTCCACATATAGGGTACCTCCATTATAGCACTAAATTTTTTCTTTTAATAAGCTTATAAAATAGTAGGTTTCTATATAGCTTCTTTATAACCTTTATTCTTTGTTGTCTGTCACCCCAAACCCCTCATCTGTCCTATCTTCCCATTACGCTTTCCTCTTAGACCTCTCTTCCCATTATTTTCCTTTCCACCTTCACAACACATGTCTGCCTCTATCCTCCCTAGGCCTTTTCCCTGGCAGCCTTCTAGTTTCCCGGCTTCTACAATATTCATACGGACATGTGATATCTACATATGGTAGAGAAGATGTGGCATTTGTTTTTCTGAGTTTGTGTTACCTCACTCAGTATAATATTTTCCCAAGTGAATCCATTTCCCTGAAAGTTTTATAATTCCACTTTTCTATATAGCTGAATAGTATTCTATTGTATATACACACATCAGCAGATGAATATCTTGACTGATTCCAATTCCTAGTTATTATAAATAAAGCAGTAATGAATACAGATGACCAAGTATGTATGTATTAAGCTATGGGGTCTTTTAAATCTATGTTTAGGAGTGTTGAATCTGAGTTATATGGTAGTTCTATGTCTACCTTTTCAAGAACCTTCACACTAATTTCTATAGTGGCTGCACCAGTGTGTACTCCCAACGACAGTGAATAGGTATCCCTTTCCCCCACATTCTCACTGCTATTTGTTGTCATTTTTTTCTTTTGATTTTAGATGTTCTTACTGTGGTAAGATGAAATCTCAAAATAGTTTTATTTTGTAGTTCCTTGATAGCTGAGGGTGGTGAATATTTTAAAAATATTTTCAGTGTTTCTTCATTTGAGAACTCCATGTTCACTTTTCTCACCCATTTTTAAAACTGGTTTTTTTTTTTTGTGTTTGTGTGTATGTGTGTGTGTGTTTAGGTTTCTGAGTTCTAGACATTAATCCTCTGTCTGATGTAAGCTGGCAAAGATCCCCATTCTGTAGGCTGCCTCTTCACTTGATTAACAGTTTCCTGTGTAGTACGGCAGCCTTTAAATTTCATGAGGTTCTCCATGTTGATTGTTAATCTTATTTCTGGTGAGACTTAGGTCCTATTCAGAAAGTCCTTACTTGAGCTTATATCTTTAAGTATACTCCTTACCCTTTCTCTGGAAATTTCAGAGTCTTAGATATGACACTAATATCCTCTATATATTTAGAATTCATTCTTATGCATGGTAAAAAGTAGAGATTAATTACTCTTCCATGTGTAGACATCTAGTTTTCTAGCATTTATTAGAGATGCTTTCTTTCCTCTAATGTATATTTTTGACATCTTTGTCAAAAATCAGGTGCCTTTAGGGTCATAGGTATATTGGGATCCTCGGTCGTATGTCATTGATTAATGTGTCTGTTTTAATGCAGTACCACCATGCTAATTTTACTGCTATGTGATTCCTTCAGCAGTGCTTTTATAACACAGGATTTTCTTTTTAGATATTCTGTGTCTTTTGTTCTTTCATATAAACTTTAAGATTTTTTCCAATCTCTGTGAAGAGTTGCATTAGAAGTTTGGTGGAGATTGCATTGTATCTGTTGATTGCTGTAGGGAGGATGGTCAATTTCACAATAGTGGTCTCACCAATTTACTACAAAATAATTTTTAAAAATCTGTTATTTATTCACTCATTTATGTAGGTTGTGTATGTGTGTGTGTGGTATGTAGGTGTTTGTGTATCAGAAGGATCACACCTCTCCTTCTTCCCTTGAGACAGAGTCTATCACTGAATCTGCATCTGCATCTAGCAAGTCCTAGCAAATCCACCTGTGTCCAGCTCTCTCCTACAATGCTGAGTTATCAAGTGCTTGTGCAACTACTACATTGTGGGGTGGGGGTGGGGGTGGGGGTGGGTGGGTTTAGGGATTAGAACTTCGTGATTAGAACTTTGTGATTGTGCAACAAAGTGTTCTCACTCAATGAGCCATCTCCCACTTTCCTAAAATGTGCTGGAAGTCTATTCTCTTTCTTTTTTTGTTTTTTAACAGAACAACAATATCTTTTTTTTTAAATCTTTTTTATCATTTATTATTTATTTTATTATTATGAACAAAGGAGTCACACTTTCTATTCTTGTGTATACATAAGTCTTTTCAATTTCTTGAGTTTCTGAAATAGTTTGAACCTATAAAACAAAGCTAAATAATAAAGATAGATCTTTTTTCCTGATTTTAATGGAAATGTTTATAGCTTTTGCTACCTATTACCTATAATGCTACTTTTATTATTATTTGCCATCTGTAAGTAGTTTTCTTCTAATTTTATTTTTATATGATGTATTAATACTAAAGTTCATCAGATGGCTTCCTAGAAACCATTGGTATATATTTCAATTCTTCAGTTTGTTGATGTAATAATATTGTCAATAAATACCCTGACATGGAATTACACTTGTGTTAATTTAGATGAGATTAGGTAACTCATTGCATATAGTATTAAATTTTGAATTTTTAAAATTGTATCAGGTACTTTAGCCATATTTATCCCCAGCTTATGCCTTTTCTTTATTTTCTCTTCTCCAACTCACTTCTGGGAATATCCTCCCTGCTTTCAGATAGTGTGTGTGTGTGTGTGTGTGTGTGTGTGTGTGTAAGTGATTTTGCGTATCTAAAAAGAATTATAGAAACTAAAAATCATAGAAAACATGGTATTTGACTTTTTATGTTTGAGTTAATCCACTTAATATGATTATTTCCAGTTGCATCAATCACTCCCCCCATAGGACATAATTTCATTTTTTATGGCTGAATAAAACTTCATTATGTATATATGTCATTTTTTATACAGTCATCTATTAGCGATACTTAGACTAATTTCATGACTTGGCTACTATGAATAGAACTATAATAGACATATATATTCAGGTATCTTTGTGGTACACTACCTTAGAGTCCTTTAGCTATATATAGCTGAACCACATGATAGTTCTGTGTTTAGTTCTTTTGAGGAAACTCCATATGGATTTCCTTAGCATTACAACCAGTTTACATCCCCATTAGCAGTGTATAAAGGTTTTCTTTCCATGGCATTTTTCCCCAACAGTTGTTGTTGCTTGCTTACCTAGTGATAACTATTAAAGTTCATTTCCTGATAGCTAAGGATGTTGAATATATTCCCATACATTTTCTGGATTTTTTGTGCTTCATTGTTTGAGAACCATCTGTTTATGATATTCCACATTTATTTATTAGCTTTTTGTTGTTTTATATTTATTAGTTCCTTATATACTATAGATATTAATCCTCTGACAGGTATAGATAGCAAAGATTTTTCTGCCATTTGATAAGTTGTATCTTTATTCAATTAACTTTATTTTACTGTAATTTTTTAACTTTATGTAGGCTCACTTTCAAGTCTTGGTAGTATTTACCGAGCTATTGATGAGAGTGGGAGTATATGCTACTACTGTGGTGAGGTAAATTTGTGACTTTACATTTATTAATATCTGTTTTATGAAATTTGGTGCACTGATTTTTGGTGTATATATGTGTAGAATAGAGATATCATTTGGATGGATTGTTTTTTACATCAATATTTAGTGACCTTCTTTATGTTTTGTAAATAATTTTCTCTTGAAGCTTGTTTTGTCCAACATTAGAATTGCTATATCTGTGCTTTCTGTGTCCACTCTTGGAATATCTTCTCCAATCCTTAACACATCATCCCTCTTGCCTTTGCCCTAAAACTGTTTGTATTTGGCAATGAGGTGAGTTCTTATAGGCAATGAAAAAATGGATCTGTTTTAAAATTCAATCTTCTGGTAAATGTCTTTTGATGAAGAGGTTGAAAGCATTAACGTTTGCAGTTATAATTTAAGGGGAGTATTTAGTCCTTCCATTCTGCTGTTTGCAGTGTTTGGTGCTTTCATATTTCACTAACTATCCTATGCAGTGTATTTTTTCCTGAGGCTTCATGGATGTGTCTATTTTTTCTCTATCATATATAAGATTCTTTTGAGGATCTTCTGTAGCTCTGGCTCAATGGTCATAAATTCTTTGAGTTTGGGTTTATGGCAAAACATTTTATTTCTCCTTCCATTATGGTGTATGGATTTGCTATATAGTATAATCTGGGTTGGCAGTAATTGTACTTTATTATTTCATGCCCTCTTAGCTTTTAGTTTCTATTGAGAAACCTGCTTTTATTCTGACAGGTTTGCTGTTATGTAACTTGGCATTTATCTCTTGCAGCTTTCAACATACTTTCTTTGTTGTGTTTATTTAGTGTTTTAACTGTAGTGTGACATGGGAGGTTAATTTCTGGTCCTGTCTGATAATTTAAATGCAACCAGTGCTCTTGACCACTGAGCCATCTCTAGCCTTGTTTTTGAATTTTCAAATTCACTTTTATTGAAGGAAATTACTATGGAATTAGTAACTTTTTGAGGTGTCATGGTGTTTTGATTTCTCATATTTTTGTTTTTGTTTGTGTTAGGACTTGTGTACCCATGAGTAGATATCTGTTAGATTTTGTTTGTTTATTTTTTGAGATTTTTATTTATTTATTTTTTTAAAGATTAAACACAATTGGCAAATTCTTTTTTTATTATTATGAATAAAGTCACATTTTTTATCCGTGTATATCCTTGTTCAAGGTCCCTTCCCCCTCCCACTCCCTCCAGTCACTCTCTCTTCTCCACATCTCCCCATCTCCTCCCCAGCAAGGGCAGTAGGTTCCAAGGTCCCAATATGGCCTAGTTCAGCATCCACTCCAGGCAGATCCAATTTCCTCACCCCAACATTAAGACTAAGTCAAGTGTTCCTCTAGAGGGAGTGGCATCCAGGGTGCCAGTCCAAGGTATTTCAGATCCCAAGCTGTTCAGTGGTTGTGGTTTGCAACTTGGACATGCTTTGCTTTTTGCTCTTTTTTGTTTAGAGCCTACTAATGAGTGAATACATCCCCTGCTTCTCTTTCTGTTTTGGTAATACCTTGCTCAGGAGAATATTCTCCATATCTATCCATTTGCCTGTAAATTTTAGAGTATCATTTTTTCTTACTGCTGAGTAGTACTCTATTGTGTAGATGTAACAGAGCTTATTAATCCATTTCTCAGTTGAGGGGCATCTAGGTTGTTTCCAGGCTCTTGCTATTATGAATAATGCTGCTATGAACATAGTTGAGCTAATGTTTTTGGGGTGTGAATGTACATCTTTAGGGTATATGCCTAAGAGTGGTATTGCTGGATCCTTGGGGAGATTGATTCCCCATACTGCCATACTGCATTCCAGAGTGGCTGAACAAGTTTACACTCCCACCAAAAATGTAGGAGTGTTCCCCTTGCTCTGCATCCTCTCCAGCATAGGCTGTCATCTGTGTTTTTAATCTTAGCCATTCTGAGAGGTGTAAGGTGGTATTTCAAAGTTGTTTTGATTTGCATTTCTCTGATGGCTAAAGATGTTGAGCACTTACTTAATTCTTCTGCTGAGAATTCCCTTTTTAGTTCTGAATCCCATTTTTCAATTGGGTTTTTAAGGGTTTTGGGCTCTAGTTTTTTGAGTTAAAGTTTTTTTTTTAACATACCAACCACAGTTCCCCTTCCTTCCCCTTCTCTCACTCACCCCTCCCCAGATTTTCCTCACCCCACCCCACCATCTACACTTCAAAAAGGATAAGGCCTTCCATAGGGAGTCAACAAAGTCTGGGATATCAGGTTGAGGCAGAACCAAGCCCCTCCCCTCTATCTCAGGGCTGACCAAGGTATCCCTCTATAGGAAATGTGTTCCAAAAAAAGCCAATTCATGCACTGGGAATAAATCCTGATCTCACTCTACTGCCAGAGGCCCCACCAACTGCTCAAGTCACACAACTGTCATCCACATTCAGAGGGCCTAGTTAGGTTCCATACAGGTTCTTCAGGTGTTAGTACATGTTCAGTGAGTGCCTAGTAGCTCTGGTCAGCTCTTTCTATGGGTTTCCCCATCATAATCTTGACCCCTTTGGTCATATAATCCCTCCTCCCTCTCTTTGACTGGACTTCAGGTCCTCAGCTCAAAGCTTATCTGTAAATCTCTGCATCTGCTTCCATAGGTTGCTAGATGAAGGTTCTATGATGACAATTAGAGTGGTCATCAGTTTGATTACAGAGAAGGCCAGTTCAGGCACCTTCTTCACTACTGCTTGGCATCTTAGCTGGGGTCATCCTTGTGAATTCCTAAGAGTTTCCCTAGCACCCAGTTTCTCCCCCTAACCCTCAATGTTTTCTTCTGTCAAGCTATCTATTTTTGTTGTTCTCAGTCTGTTAATTTGTTGCTCATATTCTTTCAGTGGAAGTGTTTGTGATGTTCAAGTCCCAGTAGATTGTAATAGGCCTGAGGTGTCATTTTCCACCACTGGAGTAGTAGTGTATTTTAATGGTCAGATCTTCAGCCCACATATTCAGGGGACAAACTCTAAACCTGGTGTTACTCCAAGAGTAGAATTCTATCTGAATAAATAACACAATCAAAGGATAGTCTCATTGTGAAAATACAACAATAGTTAATTAAAACTCAGGTTTAGAAGTTGATTTTCAATACATTTTAATTTCAGTAAAGTTTCAATAATTTTAGTGAATAAAGGAAAAGAGTATTGCGTATATGAAAATACTAGTTAGAATGTGTGTAGAAAGTTACCGAGTAAGATTAACAATTAGTATTAGTATGAAAAAGAGAAAATAAAGGAGGAAAAAGCAAACAGAAGTGGGGAGGGTAGAGACAAGGGGAGGATTAAAGGTGGAATGGAATGAGAAAGGTAAAAAAAGGCAATCAGGCTATCTAAGGTAATCAACAGGTTTGAGAAGGCTGATGAAAGACCCCCCTCCCCCTCTAGAGCAGCCTATGTTGTTTGGGGAAAGCCTATCAAAAGGAAAAGGGAAGGACTGACATGGAATTTCAAATAAGAGAATAGAAGTGAAGCAAAGAGCTGGATTGGCGTGCAGAGTCTGAATGTAATTTATCACCTGGGTGCTGTTCTAGTCTTGCCTATAGACATTTCTTTTGAGAATTATGGATGCCAGGCATACTTCTGAGTAATTTTTGTTTGATGGTAGATGCTAGGCATGCCTCTGAGTGGTCTTTTGAAGGTCAGACTGAATGCTGGTCATACCTAAGAACTGTTTTTTTTGGTTTGGTTGATGATGCTGGTCATGCCTTTGAGTGGTCCTTCTCAAAATCAAGGATATCTTCAAAACTGGAGTCTGTTCTATTCCAAGGTAATAGCTGGATATGATGATGCATATCTTTAATCTCACCACTTGAGCAGAGGCAAGCAGGTCTTTGAGAGTTTAAGGCTAGCTTGGCCTACCTAGCAAGCTATAGAGTGAGAACCTCACCCTGTCAAAAACAAAAACAAAACTAAGATGATGTAGGTCAGATTTCTGCTTCACTGAACAGGGTTCAGTCCTCCTCCAAAGCATTTCTCTCTCTGCTGTGAAGAGGTGTTCTGCAGTCCAAGTTTTGGATTTTTAATCTCATGATACTTGTTCTATGTTCTTGGAGTGTGGTTCAGGAAGAGTTACCAAGCTACCTACTAAACAGGAGTCTTTAAAAAAAGGTTTTGATACTTACCCCATCGAGTACAAAGAGGAGAGGTTTTCTGGGTATCTCTCTGTTAGTTCAGGTGACATAGCAGCCTTTGTCTCTTTTCCCTTTAAAATGTCTGTGCTCACAGGACACTGCAGATGTTCTGAGGCTTTGTCTTTTGCTGCCATCTGCAGTTGCTCTGGCTCACTGAGCCAGCCTCTCTCTCCAGGACAGGCTCTGGATTTTTCTTTTGCATTGACTCACAAGCTTTCAATTTCATTTTGTTTGTAAAACTAGAGCTTTTCTGCCATTCCCTACTTTTTATTAAAGCTGATCTCCATCTGGGAAGTTTACCCTTTAGATTCTAGCCAGCTAAGGCTGGGTGGTGTTCTTCATCATGGTGAACATGATGTTCTGAAAGGTTTTGTTTAAATCCAACAGAGACCCACTTTAAAATTTTCTTTTCCATACAAGAGAAATAGTACCAGTGACCTTTTGGCTTTATAGAAAAATAATTTATATTTTTACTTTTTGACAATAGTATATCAATTTAAATGTTATCAGGAGGAGATCATATAATTATCTGAAGGACCAGTCAGCATCACAAACTCTAACAAAAAGCTCACAGAGGTTATAGTAGCATATAGTACAGCATGATGTAAAATTTCTTTTTCAGAAATACTATTTGTAAAGAGACATATGTGATAAAAATTATGTTCATTTCTTTGTATCATATCCACAATTATTTTGTGAGTAGATAGTTCTTATAGTTTAAGCTGAGCCTGTAGGGATCAAAATTTAAGGAAGATAAAAAGTGAAGTAAGTTAATATTTGATGTTAGATATGTATAAGGATATATAAAGTATATACATCTAGTCTGTATACTCCATTTTTACTTAAAGATGATTGTAATTAATATATGACATCATACTGCTATTTATGGAATAAACTTTTTGAAATAATTACATTTTATTATTGGCTTCCTTAATGGATTGGATTACTAATATCTTATTTAGCATTTTGTACTTATGTTCATTAACATTTTCCTATACAGTACTTAAAATAACATAAAATTATATAATTTGTAAAATATAATAGGTTTTCTCTGATATTATTAGCATAATAAGAGAAATACTTTATTTCCTATGGCCTGTTTCTAGCTCATTCTTCTGCTGATGAAGAAGGGCCTGGTATAGGAATATATGGTACATATTTAGCTTGTTAGCAAATTATAAGATAGTGTTTCTTTTTCTTTTTTAAGAAAATGCCTTGTATTTATCATTAAAATGAAATTTGGGAAATTAAGGGAAAAATTTGAGGTGGAATTAATAACAAACAGGTAAAAACTAAGCAAGTTAAGAAATAATTTAGACCCCAGAGAGTAAACAATTTGTGTGGCAGAATAAGAGAGTAGCAATAGCACAATGCACATATGTATATTGGAAGTTAAGCATATAATAAGCACATGTGCAATGGTGGGAGATGTAGAAAAAAATTATTTTCTTAGAAGCTGGTATGTAGCAGTATAAAAATTGTTAAGATACATTAAGAAAAAAAAAACCAAAAACAAAAAAAACCCAAATATCAGAAAAAAGTAAGAATAATTGAATCTGGAAAGGAAGTTATTAAAGAGAGATGGGGCAGATGCAGATGAATCTTATTCATCATGGATTATGTGATTTATTAAATGATATGCATGGCAGTGATAGAAAATAAAACTAAATGGAAGAGAAACAAATAGGACATACAATTGTAATGCATTCATCAGAAAACATTTGATAATCATTCATGTTATTGAATCTATTAGTAGTATCTTTTTATTGTTACATGATATTTTATTTCCTGATTGTACCACTTTTTTTTATTGATAAGCACCTGGGCTATTTCTGACTTTCTACTATTATGACTAAAGTTTCTAGTGTCATATTTGGGAACATATGCCTTAAGTGTTTTTAGATGCATATGCAGTAGAATTGCTAGGGCTTGGTATAGGTATATATGGTATATATTTAGCTTGTTTACAAATTATAAGATAGTTTTTTTTTCCAAGAAAGGATTTTTCTGTGTAGCCCCAGCTGCCCAGGAACTCACTCTGTAAAGAGGCTGGCCCCAAACTCACAGATATTCATCTGCCTCTGCCTTTAGAATCTTGGGATTAAAGGTGTGTGCCATTACTTCTTGGCTGTATGATAATTTTCTAAATTGGTTACAAAATAATATACTTTGTACTCTTACCAGCAATATATTAGAAGTTATTCCATACCCATTTTTTAAATTTAAAAGCTAATTATAGTCATTGTGTTGGTTATGTAATAGTGTCTTGTCACGATTTTAATTTTTATTCCCTGACTATTATTTCTACTATTTACTCTCTTTCAGACAGTTCGGCATGGTTTTCCTTATCAGCCCACAGCACTGGCCTTTGATCCAGTTCAGAAAATCTTGGCTATTGGAACAAGAACAGGTGCTATACGAATGTATCCTTAATTTTTGTTAATTATTTATTCAAGTAAGTAAAGCATTTCTAACCAAAAAAGTATATCATTTCCTTAAAAATTAGTAACCATTGCTAAAATCAGCACTGTCAAACTTCTAATATATTTTTTGTCTTTGAGATCACTGTTGGTATCCCTTCTTTAGTCTCTGTTATTGCTTGCTACTGATCAGTCTAGTTAGAAGCTTATCAATTATACACAAGGGTTGAACTTTTAGACTCACATTTCTTAATTATTTACCTCTATTCTATACATTTGTTTCTACTTTGATATTTTTAAAAATTTACTTTGAGTTTAGTTTGTCCATTTTTAGTTTCTTTCAAGTAGAAATCACCATTAATTGTATAACTTCTTTTTCATATTTAATCTTTAATTTTTTATTTATTATGAATAAAGTCACATTTTTTATCCTTGTATATCCTGGTTCAAGCTCCCTTTCCCCTCCCGCCCCCTTTGTATAACTTCTTCTATAATAATGTGGATATAATGCTATAGGTTTATTCCCAAGTGCATTTTAATGTCTTTTCCATTTTTGTTTTGAGATTCACATTTAGATATAAAAAAAATTCCTGAAAAATCTCTTGCATTCCCTGACACAATTTCTTTTACCTATAACATTTTATAAAACTGCTGTGTGATAACACAACTAGAGAGCTGGAGAGATGGCTCAGCAGCCAAAGTACTTGCTTCTCTTGCAGAGGGCCTGACCTTGGTTCCTAGCATTAGTATGATGGCTCCTAACTGTCTATATCTCCATTCCAGAGGATTTAGTGCCCTCTCTTGGCTTCTGAGGGCAACAGACAAACACATGGTACTCATACATTTATGCAGGCACTCGTATATACACATAAATAAAAAATCCTAAAAACGGGGCTGGAGAGATGGCTCAGCGGTTAAGAGCATTGACTGTTCATCCAGAGGACCTGAGTTCAATTCCCATCATCCACATGGCAGCTAACAACTGTCTGTAATTCCAAGATCTGACACCTTTACACAGTTATACATGCAGGCAAAACACCAATTCACATAAACAAAATAAAACTAAATATTAAAAAAATCTTTAAAAAAATCCTAAAAACAATATTCTATGCTCCTGCAATTACCTTATTTTGTCAAAGAGGCCAACAATATACACTGGAAAAAAGATATCTATATATAACAAATGGTGCTGGTAAAACTGGTTAACTATATGTGCAATAATGAAACTATATTGTTCTCTCTCATCACGAATAAAACTGAACTTCAGTGTATCAAAGATCTCAATGTAAGATTTGATACCCGGAATCTGATGGAGGAGGAAGTAGGGAATATACTTACTTGAACTTACTGGCATAAGAAAGGAACATTTATTCACTGTTAGCAAGAGGGCAAACAGGTGGAGCCACTATGGATATCAGTGTGGACATTCTTCTAATCAATGTACCTCTTACCCCTGATCAGAATATCTTTTGCAGTAGATGACAACTAATATGGAGATATACAACTTGTAAAGTTGCAGAAAATAAGAAACTTTAGAATCCCTAGTCCTAAACAGGACTTCTTTATTGTATCCTTCCTCTAAAGGCTCAGGTTTCATTTTTGGAAAAGGGGGGTAGAAATACTAAGAACTGAAGGCAGTAGATGACTACAAGAAAAACAGTAATTTCTGGACACAGCAGGGCAGTTGTACCTATGAATTCAGTGTAGTTGTGACAATATGCACAAGACTTGAGAAAATCTCAGGATAGAGAGTAGAGATGGGCTCCAATTCCCACCCCTAGCTAAGGAGCAATGGGCAATTGATAGCTGATAGAAGTAGAGTCAAATTTCTATAAGGGTATCACCCCTGGTGGGTTGGCTATGCATCCAAGAGTGAGTGGACAGTACCATCTATATATGATTGGTTAACTTCTACTCCCCACAAATTTGATTGTGAGGAGAAGGGTGTAGATCTTGGAGGTGTGGAGAGATGGCTAAAAAAATGAAAAATCTTATTTAATCTGCCCCTTCTCAAATCAATAGCATAATAAAACACAAATAATATTTTAAAATAATATCATAACCAGATTATATTCTCAAAATGATATTTTAGGTTGCTCATTTTTGTGACACCTGCCTTAATTTTGTTTTTATTGCTGTAATAAAATACTCTGAATAAAGAGCAGCTTAAGGGGAGTGATTTATTTTGGTTGACAATTCCAGACTGAGTATGTCATGAAGGGGAAGAATAGTTGCAGAGGCATGAGGCCAGCTGGTGTTGTTAATTGCCAGCAGCTCTTCAAGTAGAGGTAGAGTCTCAAGAGTTCCTCCCCATCCATGATGGAATGTTGAAATGCACAATCTTGTGTAAGTCCACAAGAGCTACATGCCATGCGTGCAAAGATCATGTCATATCCAGTAGCAGTGTTTCATGGGCACATACCTCCCCATTCTCCTTATCTTACATCCTTTGTGTCTCTTCCTCTACAATGCCCTCTAGGCCTTATCTTTTAAGGGGGGAAATAGATGCCCAATTTGGGGCTGATCATTCAATAGTTACTTGTTTTCAGTAATTTAACCAACTATTTCTTCATTATTTCTCATATCTTCAATTGACTTTCTTATTCCATTTAGCTGTATGCACTGCCTTGGAATTAATTTAAGAATGTATTTATTTCTCTTTTCATTTCTTTGAGCATATTTGTAATCATTTTGAGTTCATTGTGTGGAATTTTGTCTAAGATCTCTCAGGAAGTGCCATTGCTGTGGGCTTGGTAGTGTTTGGAGGAGACAGGTTTCCTTAGGTCCAGGACAGCCAGGATTGTTACACAGAGAAACTTTGTCTTGAAAAACCAAAAAATAAAAAAAGAGAATATATTTTTAAAGAGACAGAGATATGAGGCAGGAAAAGAGCAGGGGTAAGCAGGCCTGTTAGTGGATAAGTGGGTATAGGGAGAGGTGGGTGCACATAGGACATGCAAACATTGCTTTTGTTCCATCTCTGGCTCCCAAACCTGTCTTGCTACTGGGAATCGCTCTGCAATAGTCAGTCCCATTCCTGTATTCCATATTTCTGAGCACTATTTTGGATCAGGCTCGACTTCTGAACATAGATCTAGCTCTGGTTCCTGCTGGGTTGCGCTATGCTTTTGTCTCTGGCTCTTTCTTGTTTCTATATCTGAAATTGGCTCCCTGCTCATCAGACTGAGTTTTAGCAGGTCTTCACTGAGCTGGTAATGGGAACCAGGGACAGATGGCTGTGAGGGACAGGGAAAGGAACGAAGACACTAGGAGCCACAGGTGTATGTGACATACTTTATTCACTCTAGCTAAGAGATGCCCCTGGGTACAAGGATACAGAATCACACAAAAGTGGCTCTTGCCAGAATTTGTTGTGTAACAAGTTACATAAAAAGCACATTTATTCCTTAGTCACAGTTCTAGCATGTCTCATAGCAGATATCTTAACTAAGTCATTCTGGGCATCTATACCATTGTCATGTTGTCTACTTTTATATCTGGCACTCACAGCCTCTATTTTCTTTCAGATGATCAGTTGGATCGTTCTTTGGTGTTCTCTCAGTGGAGAAGGGCCAGTGGGAGCTCTTAAATAGCCATTTCTTTGTTCTGTGTACCTGAGTGTGGAACATAAAAGGGTAAAAGATGTTGCTTGGAGGCTCCTTTGCCCTCACCTCAGCCACTCTGTATTCTGCTTCTGCTTCTTGGTTTTGTAAGTCAGGAAAACGATTTCCAGCAGATTCCTTTGTGCTAGCTGGCAGGGCCTCTGATAAAGCTTGGTTTAGCCAGTCACACTGATTTAAGATCACTGCTCCCTGTGGAGATCTTGACCTTGTAAGTTCATTGGCTAACATTTCTTTTTGCAGGAAACAATATTACTTTCTATTATCTTGAGTGTTTTCTTCCACTTCGAAAAGTTTCTTTGATGAAGTTGCTAACCAACCATCTTACCCAGAAGCCTGTTTAATTTTCTTACATTATTGGTCTGGCTAGAATGTCTTGCAGAACAGATATGTGAAGAATAGCAGCTTTTTGTTATTCTTGACTTTGAAGGAAAAGCTTTTGTTAGAATAGAAAAGTCTTTCTGGCCTGGGTGGAGATCTAACATTGCAATTGGGCCAGTTTAATCACTTTGGCTAAGGGGCCACCACAGTAAAGTGGGTTCACCTTATGTCATGCTAAAGAGATATATGGAATAATCCATTCTTTAATGAGATGCTGTACTTCTCCTTCCCTGAATCCTTAGTTGCTAGGAATGATGAAAATTATTTGAAATATTTCTTAGACAGCTATTTATTTATTTAATGTACATTGGCGTTTGATTATGTAAGGGTGTCATTAGGTCTTCTGGAACTATAGTTACAAACAGTTGTTAGCTGCTTATGTGGGTACTTGGAATTGAACTAACTAGAATAGTTAGTGTTCTTAACCACAGAGTTGTCTCCCCAGCACTAATTTTTAACTCTTTTGAGAACTCTCTATTCATGTCCCAGGCCCATTTTTGAGTGGGTCATTTGATTTTGTTTTTTAGTTCTGTAGATATTCTGGATATCAATCCTTTGTCAGATGCAGAGCTGGCAATGATTCTCTCCCTTTCTGTGGGCTTCCTCTTCATGAGGTTGTTTCTTTTGCTATATGGAGCTTTTCATTTTTAGGAAGCTCTACCTGTCAATTGTTGGCCTTACTTCTGAAGCAAATAGAGCTCTATTGAGAAAGCAGTTTCTTCCTATACCTGTATTGTATAGGTGATTGCCTATATTTTCTTCTAACAGGTTCAGGCTTCATATTTAGGTTTTTTGATTCCTTTGGAGTTAGTTTTATTTGGTAAGGTGATGAATATGGATCTAATTTAATTATTTGCATGTGGACATTCAATTTTCCCAAAGCCATTTGCTGAAGGTGCTTTTCTTTCTGCAGTGTAGGTTTGGCATCTTTGGCTGAAGTTACATGTGCTCATATTTGCATTTTTGATTTTGTCCTATTGGTCTGCATGCTTGTTTTTGTGTCAGTACCATATCACTGTTTTTGTTAGTGTGTTTTATCATGATGGTTCTGAAATATCTTTTGAGATCTGGAATTGTAATTACTCCAGAATTTTTCTTCTGTTTAGACTTGTTTTGGCTATCCAGGATCTTTTACAGTTCTAAATGAGTTTTAGGATTTTCTTCTATTTCTGTATAGAATGATTGGGATTGAGTCAAATCTGTAAATAGCTTTTGATAAAATGATCATTTTCACAATATTCTAACCCATGAGCATGGTATGTTACTCTATTTTCTAGTGCCAATCTCTATCTCTTTAGAGGTTCAAAGTTTTCATTGTGAAGGTCCTTCACTTCTTTGGTTAGGTTTACTACTAGTTATCTTGTTTTCTTTGAGGCAATTTAAATGGGAACGTACCCATCTGTTTCTCTGTATGCTTGTTGTGTTGTGGCCAGGTCATAAGTCTCCCAAAAAGATCACCAGAGACACGAACTCCCTGAAATGCAAAAGAAAGGTTTATTGGTAAGAGCAAGTTGAGACAAGGGCCTCCATCTGGCACACAGGCGTGGCAATGGCCGGAGGAAGCACCCGCTGTTTTGCAAGCTGGGTTTTTAAAGGCAAAAATCACAAGGTTAGGCAAGAATCACAAGGTTATTATCTTAGCTGGCTGTTTGCCAAGCCCTTTCTTTTACTACCTCCTGGGTTGGGTCTTTCCAGACATTCTCCAGTCCTGAGACTTTCCGTGGATAATTAACTGTTATCAGTCCCTAAGCTACCTCTCCTGTCTGAACTTTGTTCCTATGCAGACCTTAGGCTTGTCTAGAAGCTGAGAACTTTTGCTAAAAAAATAGAAGTGCTTTTCTAGTTCTTCAGTTGTTATTGTATAGAAAAGCTATTGATTTGTGCAAATCCATTCTGTACACAATCAATGCCACATCACTGCTGAATTTGTTTACCAATTCTAGAAATTTTCTGATAAAATTTTTAAGATGTTACATATATAATATCAAGTCATTTGCTGATATAGTTTAACCTCTTCTTTTTTCATTTCTAGTCCTTTAATTTTCTTCTCTTGTCTTATTGCTTCTAATACAATATTGAAAAAGAATGGATATATCCTTTACTTCATTCCTGAGTTCAATGTTTCCTTGAGTTTTTTTCTATGTTCAACATGGATATTGGCCTCTAATAACCCTTTTTGTTTATTTTGCTATGAATCCATCATGGCTTGGACTTTTCTTGGTTGGGAAGCTTTATTACCCATTTGTTATGGGTTTGTTTAGGCTGTTGACTTCTTGGTTTAATTTTTAATTTAAATTTGTTTATTTCTTTAGGTTTTCCAGCTTAACTCAATACAGATTTTAAAGTATTTCCTTATAATATTTTGAATTTCTTTGGTATCTTTATAATGTTTCCTTGTTCACTTCTGATTCTGTTAATTTGGGTCCTCTCTTTCTTTCAGTTGGTTGGGCCAAGAGTCTGTCAATCTTGTTCATCTTTTCAAAGAACCAACTCTTAGATTTGGTAATTCTTTATATTATTCTCTTTGTATTTGTATTATTTCCTATCATCAGTTGGTTTTGAATTTGGTTTGTTCTTGGTTTTCTAGCTTTTTGAGTTGCATCATTAAGTTACTTTCTGTGCTTGGTCTCTTCATGTTCTGAGACTCAAGCATGTGATGTCTTTTGCAATAGGGTCTTGTCATCAAGCTCTGAAGGGCTATCAATGACATCAGTAGCTTGTAATGCTTGTGGATCTATGCGATCCCATTGTATAACAACTCAAAACGAGTATCTCATTTCTGGTATAGCTTCTTTTTATTTGCTACCATGTGGTTTCTAGTTGGGGTATTGTTCCCCATTTAATCCCATTAAAATTCTTCTTATGTGTGTATATGTATGGAAATATATTTTCAGAAGCTATTACAGTAATAGTTTTCCATATGGCTTTTTCAAAAGAACTTTAGTGTTACTTATCCCTCCCAATGTTCCTTTCTGTGGTCAACAGTCTGTTGGATAGAGGCTCTCCCATCCTCACTCCAATTTAGCCCTTCCTGTCCCATTATTTCTCTTTAACCCTTTATATATTTTAGTTGATGAATGTAATTCATTTACATCCAAGGTCACAACTGATTAAAACCATGACTACTGTTATATTTGTCAGTTTTCTTTTTGGTGTTTTGAGTATCTAGTAGTTTTTTTTTTTTGTATTTCCCTTTTTATTGCTAATAGTAATTTTGTGGTCTGTTGCTGTGAGAAGGTTTGATTCTTTCCTTTTTTCTCTCTTGTGAATCTCTTCTAGCGAGTTATATATTTTGATGATAATTGTTATCTTTTGCTTTTGGATGTAGGATTTCCTGAACCATATTTTGTAATGATCTAGTGGTGATAACCTGCTTGAGTTTTTGGTGTTTTGAAAGGTATTTATTTATTTACTTATTTATTTTGTTTCTGGAAAGCTTTCCAATGTCTTGCTTAGAAGTTATTTTCTTCCACAAGAATCAATGTGTTATTTTTTTCTCTCTTGGCTTGTGAAGTGTAGTGAGAGTTTCTGTCCTACCAGCCAGCTCTCAAATACCTACACAGAGACTTATTATTAATTATAAATACTTAACTGATAGTTTAGGCTTGTTGCTACCTAGCTCTTATATTTTAAATTAACTCATATTATCTATGTACTACCATGTGGCTTGGTACCTTTTTTTAGTATGGCATGTTCAATTTGCTTCTCCTGATGACTTCACCTTCCTTACCAGCATTCTCTCAGTCTGGCTTTCCTGCCTAACCTCTTTCTGCCTAGCTATTGGCCAGTTGGCTTTTTATTAAATGAATAAGAACAACAGATATTCATAGCGTTTATTCCACAACTGTAACGTGTTGCCAAGAAATATTTTACTTTAGTGTTGGTATTCTTAAATGTGACTAGACATTTCATTCTTACAGGTTTAGAATTTTCTTTGTTATAAACTTCAAATTTTCAGTGTGTGTGTGTGTGTGTGTGTGTGTGTGTGTACACACATATCCGTGGAAGCCAATTGATGTCAACTGTCTTTCTTCATTGATCTGAGCTTTATTTATTGAGGAATGATCTCTTGCTGAACCTGGAGCTTACTATTTTCAGCTAGTCTAGCTAGCCAATTGGCCCTGGGGATCCTTTGACTGTGCCTCCTGAGTGTTGGGATTACAGGTAGCCTATTTTGTTTTTGTCTTTGTTTTGTTTGTGGGTTTTTTTTTCTCCCATAGGCTTCAGGGAACTAGATGCTCCTGCCTAAAGAGAATTCCATTGGGTTATCTCCCCAGTACAAACTTATACTTTTGATACCTTAATATTCTCTGATGATGATCTTTTCAGGTTATATTTACTTAGAGTCCCATAAATACTCTGTATCTTGACAGTCATATTTCCAAAGATTAGAGAAATTTCACCTATTTTTTGAATAGACAAATTAGTTAACTTTTCATGATGCTATGATAAAATATCTAAGAAAAATGATTTAAGGAAGAGGGGATTTATTTTGGCTAACAGTTTGAGTGTATAGTTAGTTCCTTATAAAGAGCAGAAATCATTGCTGCAGAAATGTAAGTCAACTGGCTATTGCATCTGCATCTGGAAGCATAGCAATGACTCCTGGTATTACACTTGCTTTCTGGTTTTTATTTACTTCAAGACCCCAATTCATGGGGCACATTCATCATGGGCTGAAGAGACTCTTAGCCTCACTTGAAGGTATATTTTCAGGGTGATTCTAATCCAGCAAAGATAATAATGAAGGCTAGCTATCAAAATAGGGTTCAATGCCCTTTTCCTTCAGGCACTTCCAAAATTCAAAAGTATGTTTATTTGATGTCTTAAAATTTTTCAAAGGCTGACTTCATTCTTTTTTTTTTATTATATTTTTTCCCTTTTTATTGTCTGAGTAATTTCAAGAGACTTGTCTTCAGGTTTGGGTGTTCTTTACTATACTTAATATAGTTTATATTGGGACGTTTGTCTGTATTTTTAAATTTGACAGTTCTTCATTACTGAAATATTTGACTTTTATTTTCAAAATCTTTATCTTTGCTTCATTCCTCCCTCATGTCATGAATTGCTTACCTGGCTTGTTGTATCATCTGTCTTGTTCTCTTCAACTTAACTCATTTTTTTTTTAATTTGTGTAAGCATAGTGTTATTACAAATAACATTAGGAACACTATAGAAGCAATTGTTTGGTAATTCAACATTGAGGTTTATGCATTAGGTAGATCAGCTGTCCCTGCTATTTTTATAAGATAGTCTTTTTAATTCTTTTTTTTTTGAGATTATAATTTAATTACATCCCCTCCCTTCTCCTGACAAACCCAATACTTCCCTTCAACTCTTTAAATTTATGGCCTTTAATTTTTAAGACCAATTGTTATTACCTTTATATATGGATATGCATTTGCATATGTATTCCTAAATATAATCTATTTAGACTGTTCAGTGCTCCCTATATATGTATGTTTTCAGTGCTGACTGTTTGGGACTAGACATCCACTTGGTATGTTCTCCCTTGGGGGAGGACCCCCTCTCCCACTCCCAGCTTTCCTCAGTTGTCTGTAGTTGTGTAGGATTGAGCATTTGTGGGCTTTTCTGGTCAGTTTGACATCGTTAATTGGTGTTGTACTGGTTCAACCACATTAAGCAGTCATGTTGGTGAGCCTCTATGGGTGTAGCTCTGACATTTCTAGGAGACACAATCTCACAGCAAACTCATTGATCCTCTCCTGCAATGTTTCCTGAAACTTACATTTGGAAAAGGTATTTATGTGTAATCATTGAGATTGGACTCTTGAGCTTTTCATTTTGGAGGCCTTTTCAGTGTTTTGCCCATGATTTGAATGCCAGTAGTGGAACATGGTAACTTCTTGCTATATCTTTCCTGAGTCACTATTCTTTCTACATTTTGGAGTTTATAGAACAGCCTCTAGAATTTTTCATTTTAAAGATGGTGACATTAAGATGAATAGAGCAACTATATTTTGGCAGAACTAAAAGGTTCCAGCCCAACATTTTGTATTTATTATTTCTATTAATTGTATTTTTATTCACATTTAATTTAAAATATTTTTAAAAAATTCTACTTAATTTATTTTTGATCTCTAGGTTATTTATATTATCTAGTCTTTAAGTATCATGCATTTTTCTAGTAGCCTTTATATTAACAAGTCCTAATTTAATTGTTAGGGTAAGATAATGTACTTTGTATAGCCAGAATCCCTTTTCATTAATTGAAACTTTTCTTTGCATCCTTGTACATTGTCATATTGATAAATGTTAAATGTTTTTTCAGTTGTTGAGTAGATTGCTCTATAAATGTTAGTTGAGTCAAACTGATTTATGGTGTTGTTCAGATCTTCTGTATTTGTACTTATCTATCTGTTTCCTCATTATTAAGACAGTGGCATTAAAATCTCCCATTACAACTTTAGATTGATTTATTTATATTTATAGTTTCATAAGTTTTTGCTTTATGCATTGTCAGCTCTGTCACTGGATATATAAATAGTTGAGCTAAATCTTCTTGACAAATTTAAATTTTTATATTAATAAGTGACTTTAATATTGTTTTATCTAATGAACATGGACAATCAAACTCTCTTTTGGTTAGTCTTAGTATAATATAATCTTTAAAAATATATAGTCTGTTTTTTAACTTACCATGTTTTAAAATTTGTTTTGTAGGGAGCATAAAATTTATGTTAATTTTTTTTAAGTTTAATAGACTCTGCTTTTGAGAAAAAATATATTCTGTAATGTGAAAAACAGACATACTCTTTAATGATTATTCTTAAGATTTATCACTTCTGCTATGTAACATACTTAGCTAAATTTTACTTCAGAATTATTTACTGTTTTATTTTGTATTTTATGTCTATGGGTGATTTGCCTGCATGTATATCTATGTACCACATACATGCCTGGTACACAGGAAGGCCAGAAGATGGTGTTAGATCCCTAGAACTGATTGTGAGCCACAATATTGGTGCTAGGAATCCATGTCCTCTGGAAGAGCAATCATTTCTCTTACCTACTACACCATCTTTCTGGCTCCTAATTTTTCATTTTATTTTTAAGGCTTATATAGTAAATTCATCTTTAAATTTTGATATAGTTTTATAAAGTATTTTAGTTAGAGTTTTATTGTTGCAAATAGATTGGTCATGACCAGTGGCAATTCTTAAAAAAGAAAACATTTAATTGGGCCTGGCTTACAGGTTCAGAGTTTTAGTTCATTATTGTTATGGCGGGAAGCATGGCAGCATGCAGGCAGACATGGTGCTGAAAAAATAGCTGAGAGTTCTACATCTGGATTGGCAGGCAGCAGGAAAAGAGTAACAACGCTGGACCTAGCTTGAGTTTCTAAAACCTCCACACTTGACCCCATAACACAGTGACACAGTTCCTTCAACAGGGCCATATGTTCTCCAACTAGGCCACACATACATAATGCCACTTCCTATGGGCCTATGGAGGCCATTTTCATTCAAATCACCACATTCCACTCCCTGGCCCCAATAGACTCCTAACATAAAATACAGTTAGTCTAACTTCAAAAGTTCACATAAACTTTAACAGTCTTAAACCTGTTTACAAGTTCAAAGTCTCTTTGGAGACTCAAAGCAATCTCTTAACTGTAACCTCTGTAAACTCAAAATTAAACAAAGCAGATCATATACTTCTAGCATACAATGATATAGAATATGTATTACTATTTACTCCAAAAGGGAGGAAAGGGATCATAGTGAGGAAGTACTGGATCAAAGTAAGACTGAAAACCAGATGAGCAAACTCATCTCTCCTTCTGATGTCAACATGCTCTTCAGATCCTCAACTCCCTTGAGCTTTGTTGACTGCAAAACACTTCTCTCTCTTGGGCTAGTTCTACTTTCTATTAGCAGCTTTCTTTGGCAGGTATCCAACAACTCTGATATCTCCAAACTCTTGGGGGGTCTCCAAGGAAATCTAGGTTTCACCTTTCACAATTTCACACAATGGCCTCTCTATGTCTCCTGGCCCCAGTGGCTTTCCTTAGTCATGGAGGGGGATTCCATAGTCCCTTTCTTGTTTCCTTGATTCTAAATCCAGAATCATGTCACCAAGTTCTGCTGCTTGCTGGAGTTTGATCATGGTTCCCTCATTGGAATACATTTTCACTGGCTTTCTGTTTTCAGTGGCTTTTTTTTTTTTTTTTTTTTCTGCTTAGGCTTGGCTATCCTGAATATTGTTCTGTAGATCAGGCTGATCTTGAACTCAGAATTCTATCTTCCTGACTCTGCCTCTAAAATTCTGGAACCAAAGGCATGTACCACCATGCCTGGCCCTAAGTTTTTCTTTAATTCCTTTCACAAGTTGGAAGCTTAGCTGGGTGGGATCTTGACCTGAGGTGACTATCCATTTATTCCATTTAACATGGGCTGTTCTTTAATCTGTTTATATCCTTGAATACTTGGCTTCATTAAACTTCCTGGTGCACCCTTTCTTCTTAAACTGTACATTTTATATTTTCCCTTACTCAGCTTGCTTCTTTTTCATTATAGCTCTGTGTAAGAGTGAATAATAATAACTATATGACCACATGGTAGTTTGAATGAAAATGGTTCCCATAGACTCATAGGAAGTGGCATTATTGGAGGTGTGGCTTTGTTGGAGGAGGTGTGACCTTGTCAGTAGAGTCAATAGTAGGCTATTTTGAGATTTCTTCTACTAATGTGATTAATTTTAAACCCTTAAATTTAGCCTTAGGCAGATTATTCAGTCAAGGGCAAAAAGCAACCATATTCATAGCTACTATATCACAAAAATGGTCTTTAGGCCACATAAAAATATTCTTTTCTTCTGAAACATCTTGAACCAGGCCCTCAGAGTTTAAATATCCCCAAGCACTACTATCTTCCATGCTTCTACTAGTACGGCCCATTAACTCCCACTTAAAGCATTCTACTGTTTTTCATATCCGAAGTCCCTAAGTCCACATTCCTACAAACAAAAGCATGGTCAGGCGTATCACAGAAATATCCTAGTCCCTGGTACCAACTTCTGTCTTAGGGCTTTATTGTTGTGAATAGATGTCTTGACCACAGCAACTCTTATGAAGGAAAACATCTAATTAAAACTATGCTACAGGTTCAGAGGTTTCATACATTATTGCTATGGCAGGAAGCATAGCATGCAGGCAGACATGGTGCTAGAAAAGCAGCTCAGAGTTGTACACGTGGATTGGCAGGCAGGAGGAAGAGAGTAACACTGGGCCTCAGAGCTTGCCCTCCTCCAACAAGGCCACACATTCAATAATGGCCCGTCCTATGAGCCTATGGAGCCACTCTTATTTAAGTCACTACATGGACTTAGGTGAAAGTTTCATTCATATAGCTATTAATGTATTAGGTCATAAGAGTTTTATTATTTGAAAACACTCATGTTATCTCATGTTTAAGCCTTCTCTCTATTTGTAACTATAGTAACCATGTTTTCTTTAACCCATTAATATAGCTTTTTCTATTAAGAAAATATTTTCTAAAACATTGAAAGGTGACATTAGGACTATTGGTCTGTAGCTGTCTTTCTAAGCAAGACTTTTGACTGATATAGTTATTAAAACAGTGGTATCTCTGATAAATTTAGTAAAAAAATTATTTGTTCTTTTTATATAAATTGTAAAATTGGTCTGGTCTTTAGTAGTTTTTTAATTTTTTTGATAAAATTCACCAATGAAACTTTTAGACTTTGAATTTTCAGTCTTCGACAGTTTTAAGTATATATTTAGCTCAGTCTGGCAGGGCCAATCTTTAAGCTACTTAGAAGGTCAGATAGGAGGCTCACAGATTCAAATGCAGCCTGGGCAACCTAGTGATATTCTATATCAAAATAAAAATAAATACATGTTTATTTCTAAAGCCTCTACCTCTAACTTAATGGTAGAGAACTTTCCTGACATGCTTAAGGCTACAGATTCAATGCCAGTAACAGCAAAAAATTAAAAAGAAAAATATTGTAGTACATTTAGGATGAAGAGATAATAGAAGGACCATGTATAGTTCTCTAAAACTTCTGACCTGTTATCCACACAGGTAGACTAAGTGCTATTGTCAAGAAAAGACTTAGATGTTGCCAGCTAAAGACCAGCTGCATGTGTAACCATTGTAATGGCCAAAGGAACTTATTAGGACCCGGACAATATCTACTGCAAATCAGAGCATTTTGCCTCCTTTATTCTTAGCCCTTGTGTTGTATCCTCTATCCTGTCACTGATTTCAATAGGCTTTATTTAGTTATAATATATTAAAAAATCTTATGAGAAGCTTACCATAAGAAACTATAATTCTCTTCTGCTACAGTTACTTTAAGGTTATAAGTGACAGTGACACTTATTAGCTCTCTATTGCTTGAATCATAATTAATCTTATTATAAAAACTTGAAGACAGATATTGGAGTAAAGCTGAAAAATCAGAGAGACAGAGGAACAAGCCACTAGAGAAATATCTCACCACTACTGAATCCTCAGGCAGAAAGAGGAAGATCCTAGCTCCACAAATGCCTCTGAATCCTCAGCCGAAAGGTGAAGAGAAGGGAACTAGAAGCGCAGAACTCTCTTCTCTTCCCTCCTTATATTCCTTTCTCTGTCCAGCCATATCATCACTTTCTGTGTCAGCCTTTCCGGTGTTGGGATTACAGGTGTGTGTGTGTGTGTGTGTGTGTGTGTGTGTGTGTGTGTGTGTGGTGCCAGAGCAGAGGAATGGGATCCCAAGAGCTGGGATTAAAGGTGTGTGAGTGTTATCACTGTCTGGCTCTGTATTTCTTTTAGACTGGATTAATCTTGGGTCTCCCAGGCTGGCCTTGAACTCACAGAGATCTATATGGACCTCTGTCTCCTGAGTGCTAGGATTAAAGGTATGGGCCACCACTGCCTGACCTCCATGGCTAACTATGGCTGGCCCTGTCCTTTGATCTTCAGGCAAACTTTATTTCTTAGAGGATACACAAATATCACTGCAGCTTATTCTAGCATTTTAAAATTGTTTGTTCTTTATTATTTTCATACATGTATACAATGCATTTGGATTCAATAATCTCCTGTAATTTTTTCTCTAGATTTTCTTACTGTCAGCCAACACTTCTCCTATTTTTAAGTTATTTTCTAGTAGATCTATCTAGATCTTCCTTTCAAGGTTACTGAACACTTATCAAGCTATACCTACTACTGGGCATGAGAGAATTAGGAAACTTCTTCCTGGCACAATTTTTATAGTAGTAACTATTGATTCTCATAAAATTCAGTGTCTACATCTAGTTAGGTCATTTAGCATAAGAAATTCAAAAGAATATAAGTGGTAATTGTATCTTTATGTTTACAGAAATTCTTGTATCTCTTTAAAAGCCTTGCCTCCTCTTAGAATTGCTATTTCTAGTTCAAAAGATATTACATTTGTATGGATGTGTTTATTTTAAAAGCACACTAGATAATTCACTGGGAAGTCTGAAAAAATAGTCCAGGCAAGCTTCCAGGACCAACACTATACACTGCATAAAAATTCCCTGAGTTTGATTGTATTTGATGCTAAAAAACAAACAAACCAAACCTAGCATCTCTAACTACACGTCAAAAGATTTTAGGGACCTTAAAAGCTAAATGACAGGGAGAAATCATTTTATAAAAGACCCTGCAGGGCATGTGATTAAAGTCACCTAAGAAATTTGGATATTTTTAATGGTAGTAAATTTTAAAACTTTATACAATTTGTACTGTAGAAAGTTGATTCAGGATAAATAATCGAGAACAAACTGGAAATAAGGTATATTAATAAGGGTTCTCTAGGAAAAACCAGCCACTAGCATATCTGTATATATGTGTCTATCTGTCATTTAATCATCAGTCATTTTTAAAGAATTGGCTCATTTATGAGAGTCTCAAATCCAAAATCTAGAGTAAGTTGGCTGGCTAGCAACCAAGGGGAGTTGATGTTGTTGCTTTATATCTAAAGCACATTGGAAGCAGACTTCCTTCTTAGGGTATTTCAATCTTTTTTTTTTTTTTCTTAAGAAATTCAAGGATTTAGAGGAGGCACATTCCTTTAATGGAGGTCAGTTTATGGTACTCAAGATTTTATTTATTTAGATATAAAGCACACCTAAAAAATGCTTCTCTAGTAAGATGTGTACTAGCCTTTAACCAAAAAAATTGGGTATCATGGCATACTTAAGTTGATGCATTAAAATTAATCATTGCACAGGAAGACTAGTTAGGATGGAATATGAGATGATCTGTGATTGTGGATTTCTGAAGAGTATGTCCTTGATCTTAAACATTACCAGTTTCTATGTACCTACTATTCTATGTTTCACCATCAACTGTTATGTTTTCATGTAAATAAAGATTAAAATTTGAAAGGTAAATTATAATCTTTTATTTTTTTACATTGTTATATTTTATATATTTGTTGTAGTTAGGTAAGCTGAAGTGTCATCACTGAAAAGTATAAAGCAGAATGTGAAAGCATGAATTAAAGTGAGTAATTACTGCCTTAAGATTTTGAGATATTTTATCTTATTTAGATCACTACATTTTTATGGAATTTTTGTGTTTGTGTATTTTAGATTAATTTATAAGAATACTTTAGCAACTGAAAAATAGCAGCAGAAAACTCAGTTTTAGATATTGTTTAGAAATGGATATCTATAAAATAACATAATCAGTCAGGATTGAAAATAGAGGCTAGTGAGATGAAAAAGGGAAAAAAAAAAACATTGCTCCTAAATTTTACAAGTAACATTGCCAGAAATCACACCTCTTATATTTATCCACTCACTAATTGTCCCATCAAAATGACATGCCCATACATTTTACTCTGATCCTTGAGTAGCTAGCTATGTGCTTTCTTGTAGCTGACCATGTACCAAGTAGGGAGGCTAAGTTCTGTAACCCCCAGCATTCCCAAAACAATTTGCGAATCTATTTGGTGGTGACTAAGTTCAAGATTCTGTATAGTTTGTGCACAGCACATTGTTCTTTCAGTAGCTAAAGAAATTCCACTGTTTACTCAGAAGTGGAGAAAATTTAGTATGTGCAGGGTGAAGACATTTGCTAGTTACATGGTCACCTGAAGTCATATAGACCCCCATTCAAAGTTGATTTTGATATTGAAACTGATGACATTTTACTTATTTCAACAGAGAATGAAAATGTTTATTTGTTATATAGTTGAGAATCTTGGGTTCTTGAGAATCTAAAGCACATCCAAAATGAGAAAAAGTAAGAAAATTGCATGATTTTTATTGCAGTTACAGTGTAGGATTAGCATCAGAGATACACTCTTAGGGCAAGAGCTTGCATCGTTCAAATCTCCTGCTGGTGTCAAGGGAGAAAAAGCCTATACATTCTTAGGAATCGGTTTACACATGTTCACAAGGACAAGAGGATGATAAAGCATAGCTTAAAATCTATCAGCATCAGCCATCAAAAAGCTGAAGTCAACATCTTCTCTATACTGGTTTATTTATACCTACAAAAAAGCATAAATCTGTGGAGTTGAAGGCTATTATTTAGTTTACAAATTCTCTAATGAAAGCTAGCTATCTCTACCACATTATGAGTTCTGGAAATTTTTCAGCTAGTTTTGTCAAAAAGAAAGCAACCCTGGTAAGCTTTAATCTTCAACCTGACACAGCCTAGAGCCATCTTATAGGAAACTTTTTTTTGAGGAATTGCCTATATCACATTGGCCTGTTGGCATGTCTTGGGTGGAACAGTTGTTTTAATTGATAGCTGATATAGGAGAGCCCAATCCACTATCTTGCACCACCTCTAGGCAGGTGGTCTTGAATTGTATGAAAAGTTAGTTTAGTATAACTCCACAGAGACACCAACACAAGCCTTTGATGAAGATGCAGCCTCAGTAGCAATGGAAACTAGATTATTGGAGATATGACCATGGAATGTTTGTCAAGAACTCTGGCAAGTGTGAAGACAGCCCAGGCCTGAGAAAAGCTGTGTGCTGCAGATGGCAGAGCTGAAGAAGTGGGACTACCTAAGTTTTTTGGAGCCTAAAGATTACATTATAAGTGAGTCATAGGAGCCAGCCACCATTTGGATTCACACTGCTGTGTTTTGCTTTTGCTTAAATTTTTGCAGTTGTTTTTTGTACTCTAGATCTTTCTTTTGAAATAAAAATTATGTAGTTTTTTTTTTATTTTATAGCATCCTATAATTAAAAGACTGAATTTTTAAAGAGATCCTAGACTTTTAAAGTATTGGGCATTTTAAAGACTGTGGGGGATCTTTCAAATGTTAGGATATTTGTATATATTTTTAAAGATTTATTTATTTATTATGTATATAGTGTTCTGTATGCCAGAATAGGACATATCTCCACTATGTTGTTGCTGGGAATTGAACTCAGGACCTTTGGAAAAGCAGCCAGTGTTCTTAACCACTGAGCCACCTCTCTAGCCCATGTTAGGATATATTCTACATTATAATATTAACACAATCTTTGGGGCAAGAAATCGTTATGGATTAAGTTGATAAAGAGTAGAGTGCCCTAACAGTGTTAGCTGTCAACTTGACCCAACCTAGAAATAACCTGGAAGAGAGCCTCACAAAAGTATTTTTCTAGACCAAATTGGCTTGTGAGCATGCCAGTGGGAGGTTGCTTTGATTGTTACTTTATATAGAAGGGCCCAGCCCACTGCAGTTAGTACCATTTTCTGGGTAGGTTGACCTAGTCTAGATAAAGATTGGCTGAGCATAAACCTCAAGTCATCAAGCAATATTGACTCTATTGAGCTGATGCACTTCCTGACTGTGACTTTCCTGGCTCGCAGCAATGCTGCATACAGAGCAAGTAGTTTCTGCCTGCACTTCCTTAATGGTGGACTGTGATCTGGAATTCAAAGCTAAACCAAACCTTCCATTTCAAGAATTTCTTTTGGTCAGAGAATTTTATCATAACAGTATTAAAACTTTAAAAAATATTTTTGAGATTTTATTTATTTATTTTATACCTAAGTGTTTTGTTTGAATGTATGCCTGTGCAGTGCATTCGGGACCCACAGAAGACAGAGAAGGCATTAGATCTACTTGAACTGGCATTATAGACAATTGTGAGCTGCCACGTGGGTACTTGGAATTGAACCCTGGTCCTGTGAAGGATCAGCCAGTGCTGTTAACAATTGAGTCATTTCTCTAGCTCCACATCAAAAACTTTAGAGCCAGCAGATAGCCTCTAACGCTTGATCTACTATTCTTCATGATTTAGTTCATTTAGTAGCCATGTAGCAGTTTTCTAATTTTCTTCCTAAGTTATATTATCTGTAAATAGACACAATTTTAATTCTTTCCTGTTTGCATAACATTTAATTTTTTAAATTCTATTTCTCTTACTACTACATCTAGTATGATATTAAATGGAAACAATGATAATGGATCATTGCCTTTTCAGTATGTGAAACTGAAGGTATTATCCTTTTGCTGTTCAGAATGATGTATAGTTGTTTCTTAGATGACCTTCTTTGAAGAAATTTGTTTTCCTAATTTACTGGAGATTTTATTATGAAGGAGCTGTCATATTTTGTCAGTAGCCTTTTCTATATCTATAAAAGTTGTTCTAAGTTAACTGGATGAACTACATTGATTTTTGAAGATTAAACCAACTTTAAATTCCTAGGACAAATTCTATTTGATTACAACACACAATTTATCTTATACATTGTATTTACTTGGCCAAAATTTTTATTAACATTTTAAAATCTGTGTTCAAAAGAGATACTATTCTGAATTTTTTTTTATTTTGATATCTTTGTCTTATTTGGTATCAGAATGCTATTTTCACAAAATGTATCAGAAACTAGGTTTACTTTAAATTTTTTCTTGTTTTTTTGTTTGTTTGTTTTTAAAAGGAGCTCTGGTAAAGTTTTATTGAAGGAAAACTTCTTGGTTTACTTTTCACCAGTCTGTTCTGGCATGCTTCTAATAATATCAGAATCACCTGGGTCAATGATGGCCAGTGTGCATACTCTGTAGTATTTTCCACATGCTGTGCCCAATTCAATGTTATTGCCACTGTAGTGATGGACACCAGTTTTAGCCAACATGGCATAGTATT